>JAJLSG010000009.1:11317-48087 GCA_030567495.1 Ambrosiozyma neoplatypodis | reverse complement strand
AGTGACACCCCTGCTAGCCGGCGGTCCCCTGGCCTGCTAGCGCGGGCTCTGCCGCACACCTTCCCGATCGAGCCCTGGCTCTTCCTCATTGGGGGCCCTGGGCCCTGGCCCCCCTGCTACCGGGCCCCTGTGTTTATCTTTGAATTTTTGAATTTTTTGCTGCTTCGAATTCAAAAACAATTTAAAAAGTGAACGAAGTTGTGTTTTTATTTAAAGCTGTTTTTCCTGTTTTTTCCTTTCCTCTTTCTTCCTCTCCTTTCTCTTTTTCCCTTTTTTTCATCTCTAGTTCGTATTCTTTGCTTTAGTTAATACTCTTTAAAGAATGTCATCTACTGAACCTACCAAAGAAAAGGCTCCTCTTAATGACGACGATGATGATGATTTAGAAGATATTGATCAATTAGTCGATGACTTACAATCTAATCATGGTGGTAATGCCGATGATGATGAAGAAGGTGAAGATGAAGAAGATGCAGTTTCATTCAAAGTTGTCCCAGAAGAATTATTACAAACTGACCCAAGAGTTGGTTTAACTGATGATGAAGTTGCAAGAAGAAGAAAGAAATATGGTTTAAATCAAATGGCTGAAGAAAAAGAAAACTTGATTTTGAAGTTTTGTATGTTTTTCATTGGTCCAATTCAATTCGTTATGGAAGCTGCCGCTGTTTTAGCTGCTGGTTTAGAAGATTGGGTTGATTTTGGTGTTATCTGTGCTTTATTATTATTAAATGCCTTTGTTGGTTTTATTCAAGAATTTCAAGCTGGTTCAATTGTTGAAGAATTAAAGAAAACTTTAGCTAACTCTGCAATTGTTATTAGAAATGGTGCTCCTGTTGAAGTTGGTGCAGCTGATGTTGTTCCAGGTGATATCTTACAATTAGAAGATGGTGTTGTTATTCCAGCTGATGGTAGATTAGTTTCTGAAGAATGTTTCTTACAAGTTGATCAATCTGCTATTACCGGTGAATCTTTAGCTGTCGATAAACATTCTGGTGATCCAACTTTCTCTTCTTCTACTGTTAAAAGAGGTGAAGCTTTAATGATTGTTACTGCTACTGGTGATTCCACTTTCGTTGGTAGAGCTGCTGCTTTAGTTAACAAAGCCTCCGGTGGTTCCGGTCATTTTACTGAGGTTTTAAATGGTATTGGTACTATCTTATTAGTTTTAGTTATTGTCACTTTATTAGTTGTTTGGACTGGTGGTTTCTATAGAACTGCTAAGATTGTTAGATTATTAAGATATACTTTAGCTATTACAATTGTTGGTGTCCCAGTTGGTTTACCAGCTGTTGTTACTACTACTATGGCTGTTGGTGCTGCTTACTTAGCTAAGAAACAAGCTATTGTTCAAAAATTATCAGCTATTGAATCTTTAGCTGGTGTTGAAATCTTATGTTCCGATAAAACTGGTACTTTAACTAAAAATAAGTTATCTTTACATGAACCATATACTGTTGAAGGTGTTGATCCAGATGATTTAATGTTAACTGCTTGTTTAGCTGCTTCAAGAAAGAAGAAAGGTTTAGATGCAATTGATAAAGCTTTCTTAAAATCCTTAATTTCATACCCAAGAGCTAGAGCTGCTTTACCAAAATACAAAGTTTTAGAATTCCAACCTTTCGATCCTGTCTCCAAAAAAGTTACTGCTTTTGTTGAATCACCAGAAGGTGAAAGAATTATTTGTGTTAAAGGTGCTCCATTATTCGTTTTAAAGACTGTCCAAGAAGATCATCCAATTCCAGAAGATGTTTTAGAAAATTATGAAAATACTGTTTCCGAATTTGCCTCAAGAGGTTTCAGATCTTTAGGTGTTGCTAGAAAGAGAGGTGAAGGTCATTGGGAAATTTTAGGTATTATGCCATGTATGGATCCACCAAGAGATGATACTGCTAAAACTGTTAATGAAGCTAGAACTTTAGGTTTAAGAGTCAAGATGTTAACTGGTGATGCTGTTGGTATTGCTAAAGAAACTTGTAGACAATTAGGTTTAGGTACTAATATTTATGATGCTGATAGATTAGGTTTAGGTGGTGGTGGTGATATGATTGGTTCTGAATTATATGATTTCGTTGAAAATGCTGATGGTTTTGCTGAAGTTTTCCCACAACATAAATATAATGTCGTTGAAATTTTACAACAAAGAGGTTATTTAGTTGCTATGACTGGTGATGGTGTTAATGATGCTCCATCTTTAAAGAAAGCTGATACTGGTATTGCTGTTGAAGGTGCTTCTGATGCTGCTAGATCTGCTGCCGATATTGTTTTCTTAGCTCCTGGTTTATCTGCTATTATTGATGCTTTAAAGACTTCAAGACAAATTTTCCACAGAATGTATGCTTATGTTGTTTATAGAATTGCTTTATCTTTACATTTAGAATTATTCTTAGGTTTATGGATGACTATTTTAAATGATTCCTTAAATATTGATTTAGTTGTTTTCATTGCCATTTTTGCTGATGTTGCTACTTTAGCTATTGCTTATGATAATGCTCCATATGATATGAAACCAGTTAAATGGAATTTACCAAGATTATGGGGTATGTCTATTGTTATGGGTGTTATTTTAGCTGTTGGTTCATGGATTACTTTAACTACTATGTTCTTACCAAAGGGTGGTATTATTCAAAATTTCGGTTCTATTGATGGTGTCTTATTCTTACAAATTTCTTTAACTGAAAATTGGTTAATTTTCATTACTAGAGCTGTTGGTCCATTCTGGTCTTCTTGTCCATCATGGCAATTATCTGGTGCTGTTTTAGCTGTTGATGTCATTGCTACTATGTTCACCTTATTCGGTTGGTGGTCACAAAACTGGAATGATATTGTTACAGTTGTTAGAGTTTGGATTTGGTCTTTTGGTACTTTCTGTGTCTTAGGTGGTGCTTACTACTTAATGTCTGGTTCTGAAAAATTCGATAAATTTATGAATGGTCAACCAACAAAGGAAGAACCAAAGGGTAGATCTATTGAAGATTTCTTAGTTGCCATGAGAAGAGTTTCTACTCAACATGAAAAATCTAATTAAGTTTAATCGTTTCCGTTAAAATTTGCTTTTTTTAATTCTCTCCTTTTCATTTTAATCAATTTTTTATTTGTTTTCTTAATATGAGCTTTTTTTTTAATTAATTTTTTTTGATTTGATATCTTTTACCCTTTTTTTTTTGTTAGAAATTATTACAGATTGTTCATTTTTTTGAAAAGAAAAAAAAAATTATTATTATCATTTTATTGTTACTACAATATTCCATTTAATTATTAATTCATTACTCTTTTTTTTCTATCGTTTCTCATATTCTCATTTACAGATTTTTTATTATTATTATTAACTTATTTAATTGTTCTTGTTTTTTGAACTAATTTTTTCTTAATTTTTCTTTTATAACACATATATTCATTCATTTTGTTCTTTCTGTTCTATATTACATTTTTTGATAACCACATCTTATATTATTAGTTATACACTGTTTCGTGATTTAAAATTAATCTACTTGTAATTATAATAAATTGTAATTTGTCAATATAAGAAATTAATTAACTTGGAGCCAATTAAATTAATCTTGAGATTGAAGTTCTAGCTTCTAGGATGTACAATTGAACATGTATATAACTGAACATATATTACTTAGTCTTGTAATTATTAAACATTTATTGATATATATTAAAGAAAAGAAAAGCATATAGCTAAGAATAAATAAAATAAATTAAAACGTATTTACAAGTACAAATATACAAATACAACAAAAAAATCATCAAGCTAAGTTGATTAAATCAATCATTTACCAAATTTATTAAAAAACTCTTCACGATTTTCTTTTAATTCTTTACTATATTTAAAATATTTCTCATCATCTTTAATGTCATCAATATTCTTAAAATTATTATTAAATGATTTATCAATTCTAAATTGAGCACCTTGTAATTCTTCAATTGTATTTAAACTTGGATAATCAAACATTATAAATGCCATCTTTTGTAATTTAGCACAAGTATAAATAAATTCAGCAATTGAATCACATTCTTTATCTCTACCTGTTAATTTATTAATTATTGGTTGTTTTTCTAAACATTTTAAAAATGATTGTTGAATTTCTGAACAATTTGTTAAAATTGCTTCTCTTTGTGAATTTGATCTTTTATAATTTTCATTTTCTAAGTCTGAATATTTACTTGGATATTTAGATTCTATTTGATAATCATTTGATGTAATTGGTCTTGTAAAATATAATTGTTGATCTCTTATATCATCTACCTGTTGTTCTTTTTCTTTTTCTTGATCCTTTCTTTCTTGTTGTTTTTGTATCAACCTTTTAATTCCATCACTTGCTGAATCCGGTGCTTCTTTTAACCTTGTATTTATTTCTTCTTCATGCTGTCTTTTTAATAAATTTTTGAATTCTCTATCACTTAAGTTTGATTCTTTATGATCAAGATAACTGCTTAAATCTGATGGTAAATTTAAATCTGATGTTTTTTGTTCTTCTGTTGGACTTTTCTTGTTGCTGTTACCCCAAAACCAAACCATTCTATATTATTCTATATTATTCTTTGTTATTCTTTGTTATTCCAATTATTCAGTTTTTGTTCTGAAATCTCTCTTTAACTGAACCAGTTTATTTATCTCCCCGCACTGGCCCTCTTGTATTCGGTGTGTCTCGGCGTATTTGCGATTTACAAGTTACAAGTTACAAACAACTTAATAAAACAAAATTAATTTAACATAAAAAACAAATAATAATAACAACAAAAAATAAAAGTAAAAATAAAAATAACAAATAAATACAAACAAAAAAAACAAACAAAAAAATCTAAATAAAATAAAAATAAAAAATCATAGAAAAGTTAAACACTCAAAATTTAAAAACAATTAATAACTTCATTAAAAAGTTTATCACTTTCTTCATCAACTTTCTTAATCTCTTTCTCCTTCATAACTTTATCTGAATCTTCAGGTAATCCTAACCAATCAGAAGGTTCAAGTGTTGGTAATTCGTGAATCCATCTTAAATAATCATCAAATTTATATGATTCAGGTATAATTAAATTTGAATTAGTTGTAATAACATCTTTTAATAAATTAAAATCAGAATCAAATAATGAAATATTAAAGATACTTTTAACTAATTTCATAATTGATTCTAAATCATTTTCATCATCAATTTTACCACCAAAAACAATCCTACCAATAAAATTAAATATTATATCATATGGTATAATTTCTGGTGAAATATTAGTTTTCTTATTACCTTTCAATAAATTTAAAATAATTTCATCAATTATATTTTTACAAAATTTGATATCACTTGAATTAAATTCATATTTTTTTGTAAATCCAATTGGTACAAATCTTAATTTTTCTTTCAAAATTGAATAAACCCATGATAAACCAAAATATAATTTCTTTAATTCTAATGGTTGTATATTTGAATTATTCAAATATAGTATAGAATTTTCAGAAGTTAATGAATCTTCTAATAATAATTTAATACCTGGATTAGCTTCAAAAATAATTTGTCTTGAAATTTTTGATAAAACAATTGGTAAACTTGAATTGATTTGACATGTTAAGAATAATTTGAAATTTGGTAAATTTTGATAAAGTTTTGGAATTGTATCTAATAATTCAGATGACATTTGAACATTTTCAATAATTAACCATTTACCTTTTTTACCTGCTTCAGTAATCATTTTTGATGAAATTTCTAAACCTTTACTTGAACCCATTGCATATGAAATAACTTCTTTTCCTAAAGATTTAGCAATTTCAGTGATTGTACCTGCAGAATCAAAACCTTCAGAAGATCTTAAAATGAATAAACTAGATTCATCAACAGCTTGTGTAATAGTAATATCTTCAAAATCAGATTTATTATCATTAAAAGATGAAAGACATGATTTTAAAATTGCTCTATCTTTTTGTAATAATGATATAGCAGAATATGAATAAACTTCTTTAACAAATAGATCAATTATAAATTCAACTTCTTTACCTTTAGCTTTATCTAAAACTTTATGTAATATATCTTCTAATTGATTATCTGGAAATCTATAAATTGGATTCAATTTCCATGCTTTATCTAATAACATGTATAGTCTAGCATAAAGATCAGCAATTGGTCTGTAGACTTTCATCGATGATTCAGTTTCTTGAATAACACCATCAGATTCTTTCATCTTTTGTCTAATCATAGCAACTTCAGATTTAATAACTTCTAGTTTATTAACCAAATCTTCATTATCAAGAATACTCTTTTCACTACTATTCAAAGAAAATAATAAATCATCTTCTAGATCAAGAACTTTTTGTTTCCATTCACCATTAATTTTAAGAAGTTCTAATCTTTGTTTTTCTAATTCAGGATTTTCATGTTTCAAAACAGAGTTTAATGATTGTGTAATTAATGAAGCAGGAGTAAAAGTAAAGTTTAAAATATTCATTCTACTTGAAATAAATGGTGAAATCTTAATAGAAGGATCCTTAGTATGAATATATAATTTGAAATCTGGAGATAAATCAATTGTTTTATCTCCTAATCTAACCAGGTTACGACCACCTGATAGTTCAATTTCTTTAGAAATAACTCTACTAATCATTGGATCAAAATATTCACCATCTTGAATTAATATAGAACCACCGAATCTAATACAGCTTTCTAATTGTTTCACATAACCATCATCTAAAAATGAAGCAATAACAAGTTGTTTAGGTTTTGTATAATTAGTTAAGAAATCAATCATTTGACCAGATGGATCTATAATAAATGAAAAACGTTCTGAAGTTTTAGAAGTAAGAACAGTGGTATTTTCTAAAAATAAATCATCATTTGGTAAACCATGTTGTTGCCATTGTAATATATCAGTTGATTTAGAAACAGCAGTGGTAAAATTGAAGGCTTTACTAAATACAATATTTGAAGATTCTAATTTCTTCTTCCATGAAGCCAATAGTTCATTTCTTTGAATTTGATCAAATCTACCAATATAAGTCATATTTGAAGCAGAAAGAATGGTATCACCAACTAAAGAATCTCTTTGATCTCTAAAACTGTGAATACTACTAGCCCATCTAGTTCTCTCTTCTGATAAACTTTCCATTAATTTCTTACTTCTAACAACCTTTAATTCAACATCTTGCATTTGAGTCTTAATTGATTCAGTTTCTCTGATAATGTTACTATAAGAGTGCTTATATTTTTCAATATTGGATTGTAAATCGTTGATCATTCCATCTAATGCAATCAATTTTTGCTTGGTCTGTTTAAGTTCTGATTCAACATTTAAAACTTCAACTCTTAAAGGTTCAACTTTTTTAATAATCTTTGCATAACGTAATTGAGCTTGAACCCATAACAGCATAGGACCACAAGCTTTACTTGCTCTATTAACAGCTTCAAATGTATAATTATGTCTAGATAAATAATTAACTTCCATATAATTGGCCAATTCTTCACTTAGATGAGTTTCACTATCAAAAGAAACAATATTTGTAATAAAATCATCACGTCTAATAACACTTATAACATCTCTCCAAGTTTGAACATCATAACCTAATAAGATACAAACAGATTCTAAAGTAAGTTTAACTGCTTCAGGTGGATTAAGCATGGATCTTAATTCAGTAAGGTGTTGTTTCTTAATATTTTTAACACCTTTCTGAGCTTCTTCAATTAATGGTTCAACTTCAGATAATTCACCTAAAACCAAAGTACGTCTTTCATTAATACTCTTTTCTTGTCTTTCTAATAATGTTTGAATTTCATATGAAGCATCTTGTTTACGTTCAGCTTCATTTTGATCAACAATCATCTTATCTAACATTATTCTAGCTTCTTTATCTTTAATTGCTAATTGTTCTTTCTTCTCAGATAAACTACGATTCAATTCTTTAACTTTAATCACAGTTTCTCTCATCTTATCTAGACCAACATTAACATGAGTTTGATAATCTTGAAGTTCCCATTCTTTTTTAGTAAAAATAGAAATGAAGTTAGTTAATAAACTTAAAAAGTTACCAGGTGTAAAATCTTGATTTTCAGATAAATCACTTAAAGCATGATGAATAAAAACTAGAGTATCAACAACAACATCTCTATATGTAGTGACTTGTTTTAAAATGAAATTGGAAAAAGTTTCAGGAACAGTGAAATCAGATTTTTCAAGAGGTAATGAATTAAGAAGTTCTGATGCAATAACAAAATATGAATCTTTACTCCAATCACCCATCCAGTTAAGAATACATCTATTGAATAAAGCTGGAGAGGCAATAATTTGAGGTGCACCAACAATATAAGGATTATTGATAGTAAAAACGACATGAAAGTTTTGAGCAACTTGCTTTGTAAACCAAGAATAAAGTTCTTCATCTGATTCTAAGAAAAGACCTTGTTGTTGTGAATTACGGGAACATGATGATAAAAGTGTACTTAAATCATCACCTTCAAAAAGACCAGGAATTTCTGCATTAGCAAGTAAAGTATTCATTCTTTCAAGGAAAGCAGTTTCCAAAATTGTAGATTCATCAATAATAAAACAGATTTTTTCACCTTCAGCACCAACTCTGTATAACAACTTTCTTAGTGTTTTATCAAAATCTTGTAAAGTATATTTTCTCGAAACATTCAATTGAAAAACTTTTAAACCATTCATCCAAGAAACAAACTTTGCTAATATAGTTTTACCACTACTACATGGACCAACTAAAATTAAATGACCTTGACTATTTTTCAAGACTCTATCAATTCTTAAAACATGATCTAATAAATCTCTTGATAAAACTAAAGAAACACTAGTCTCTTCTTCACTGAAAATTTTCAATTTTTGATCAACAAAAGCATATAATTCCTTTTCACTGACTGGTCCATATTCGTAGCCTAACCAATCTGAGTATAAAATAGGTTGTTGAAGAATCTCTTTATAATCAAGATTTGGGAAAAATGTAGAAGCTGTAGATAATAATAATTGATAAGTCCATTCACGTTCACTTTCTTCAGATAATCTATCAGAGAATATTCTCAAACCTTCATGAGCCCATAATCTTAGAAGTCCACCAACACTTAATCTATTAAGTTGTTTAATAGCTTCGAAAACACCTCTAACCCATCTAGTAAGTTCTCTAGGAGAGTAGACATAATGCATTTTATTAGTAACTTGAAAACGTTTTTTAGATTTTTGATAAACTTGAATCATAGCATCTGTTAAAGAATCAGAGAAATCCATTAAATCTGGAACACATTTCAAAGAAGCATGATTGAAAGTCTTATAGATTTGTGATAATGATTCATCACCCGGATAATCAACCATAAAAAGAGAGTAATGTCTTAAGAAACGATCTGATAAAACATTACGACCAGGATCAGTTGGAGGATTACAAGCACCAACAAATTGAATGTTATTTAAAGAAACCCATTCATGTGTACTTTTCTTCCAAAATCTATTATGTTCAGCAAGTTGACGTAAGAATGAAATTGTGGTTTGTGTACCATAAGCATCCAGTTCTGGTAAATTAATTTCATCACAGAAGACAATTAACCATTTACCTGAAACAGAAGGAGTTAAAATTGAACCATTTGAAGTTTTCTTATAAATACAATGATGTTCTAAAGTTTTCAAAATCTGACTAGGTGAAGTTTCTTTAGAAAAATTCAGACCAACAAATATAAATTGATTAGATTTTCTCAAAGCAGCCATCAAAGTCATAGTTTTACCAGAACCTGGTGGACCACATAATATAACAGGTTTACGTTCATTTAATAAAGAATAAATCAAATCTTCATGTCTAACAGTATCTAAAGTTGGAATTATAACATCAGGTCTAGTAATCATATAAGGCTCTATAACCGTAGTTGGAACTTTTAAACTATATGATTCCCATTCTAAATCAGGTAACGAAACATAAGAATAAATTAAAGAACCTTCAAGACCATTTGAATATTTCAATAATTCAGGGATTTTTAATAACTCTTTTGAATATGCTTCTCTATCAGCTAGAGAACCATCACCTAAGAAAGACCAAACCAAAGAGGTTAAAATATACTTACCAACATACATATCAATATTATCAACTGAATATTCCGGATGTTCAATAATAAAAGAAGCCAATTCTTTGAATTTAACTTGTTGCAAAGCAAAAAATGTATTCATACAACGACCAAAACTATAACTCATGATATGTGAATATTTTTTAGCAATGTTCCAAGCCTTTTCAAGTAAATAAGGTGAAAGAATAGAAGAAATAGAACTTGTAAATGTTGATCTAGTTTGTAAAGCTATTGAAGAAGAAGAAAGTTCCGTAAAATCGGAATCATTATCAATTCCAGAATTCTTAAAATCAAACAATAACTTATTATAGAAACCATCCATATCATATAAAGAAGAACCAAACCAAATAACACCACATCTACTAACAGTGGCCGGTGTAGCATGATCTAAATTATCCACTTCAAAAACAATTTTTAAGTTGTCTGGTAAAGAAATACGTTCTCCATTTGGTAAAGTTAATAACTTGTTATCATCTAAAACACTATTCAAATTTTCAACCCAATTTGGATCAACATCACCATCAAAAACAATCCAAACTTGTTTAGATTTCTCACCTCTGAAATTAGAATTAACTTTTCTTAAAATTGAAGTAAAAACACCATCAGTCCAATCTCTTGTTGCATAATCTAAGTCACCATATAAATCAGATTTACCTAAAACTTTTGGATCTATATTATAAGTAACATTTTCTGTACCAGTAATTTTAGCTAAAGATTCAATTAAACAATTAAAAATAGTCGATTTACCACAACCAGGAGAACCAACAAGAATCAAACCATGATGAGAATCTTGGATTTCATATAACTGTAAAACCTTTTTAAGCCAGTCATCAGTAGCAGTGATTTGATGTTGAGCAGCAACTTCTTTTAATGCTTCTAATAGTTCAAGATTAGAATTCAATAAATCAAATTCAAGACCAAAAGTCTCAATAGCCTTTTCAAAAACAGATTCATCTTTAGCTAAAAGTTTTGGAAGAACAACATTATAAAGACTTCTAATAATTAATTGGAGTTCTGATTCTTGAGTAGTGGTAGATTCACTTGATAATCTTTTCAAATTACCACAATTTCTTAACACAGATTTCAAGGCACGTAAACCAAAATCATAATGTGATTGTTTAGAACATTCAATACCAAGAGTACCAAATAATGGAACAACTTTATTAGATAAAAATTCAGCATGATAGAAACCTTGAGATGTTAACATAACTTCAGCAATAGTAACACTATCAGGCTTAACAATTGAGAAAGTTCTATATTTATTTTTAAGGTTATCAGGCAAAGCAGTTCTACCAGCATAATTTGGATTACTTGTAATAAAAATACCCGAATCTTGATTAACTTGAACTTTTTTACCTAAAATTTCAGCTTCATTAGATATTTCTGAACCTAAAGCATTTTCAATCTTTTCAATTTCAGTAGCAATAGCAGATAACATTTTTTCATCTAATCTATTAAATTCATCAAAACAACCCCAAGAACCAGTACGACAAATACCAATTAAAATACGACTAACTGCTTGGTAATCAAAGGTTTCATCGCAACAGAAAACTAATACCATACGACCAAGATTTTGACCTAAAGATTTAACTGATTCAGTTTTACCTGTACCAGCTGGACCAACTAAAGAACCACCAAGTCTTTGATTTAGCGTTTCAGTTAAAGAAGCAAAACATGTATTCATTAAAGGAGTATAAACTAATCTATTTGGAGCACCAAGATATTCGAAACCATAAACAAAAGAAGCATTACCTTGTTTAATAATCAAACCATTAGTAGTATTTTTCAAAGAGGATTCAATGTAATAACGTTGTTGTGAAATCCATGAAAATGATTTAAGAGGAGACAATTTAGATTTCAAAAGTTCTTCAATAACATTCTTTTGATGTAAACATTCAATAACAATATTTTCAATTTTCACTCTATCTAAATGAGTCAGATCTTTCAACACCAAAGTAGATAATAATCCTAATATAGACTTGTAAAATTCATGTAATAAATTCAATTGGGTAGAATCACCAGCTGTCTTTTCAATAACTTTAGTCCAATGAATTTGAAGGGTAAGAATTAAAACTTGATTTGGAACATTTTTGATCCAGTCTAATAATCTATCATTTAAGGAATCAGTTGACCAGAAGCTTTCAAATTCTTCTAATGATTTAAGTAAAAGTAATGAAAGAGTTTTTTTGACTTCACCTTCTAATTGAGTCAACCAATCGTTTAAAGAATGATGGGCAATAAGAGAAACATTATGAGAAAGAGTAACACGTTCATTTTCAGGAGAAATAATACCTTTAATCAAATTCAATTCTTTATCATAAACTAGCTCGGAAATACCAGAGAACATTTTCTTCATATGTTTAGAAACAACATCAATATTCCTTGTATTACCAATAATTTCTAATAAATCTTCATTACCAATAAAATAAAATCTAGGCCATTGTTCTCTTTGCTTTTCTAAATATCCCATTAATGATTTAACAACACTTTTCAAAGTATCAGAAATTCTAGTAAGCATACTTTGCATATCACGAATCGAAAGAATATCAAACACCAATAATGATTTATAAACAGGTTTTAATAAAGTAAAAAATTCGGAAGTAGTATTAGTAAATCTGGTGGATTCAATTGGAAGTAATCTTTTAATTTCTTCATTCTTATCAAAAACACCAGCTAAATAAACCCATTGTCTTTGAACATCAATCCAAGTATCTAATAATCCATAAATTGAATTCAATTGTTCTTCCAGAAAATCAACTTTTTTTTCAAAAGTATCAAAATAAGGAGATAATTTCAGTGAAGATAAGGAATTTAAATCTTCAGTAACATGGTTGAAAAGGTCAGCCCAACCTCTAACAATTCTATACTTATTATTATATTGAAATAATTCAAATGACTGTTGTTTCCATGATTTTTCAATTGATTCGATTGATGTTTTTAACTCAGATTCAGATTGTGCTCTTTCAATAACAGATTTCAAAAACTTTTCATTTCTAGAAATATCTAAATTAAAAATATCATGTAATTTCATATTTTCGGGAGCTGATTTTAAATATAATTGTTTGAATATAATATCCCAATGAGCTGAATTCATAGCTTCAGATTTTAATCCTTTTAATGTGATCATACATCTTAAAAATGATTTAATTGATTCTTGAATTTTTTCAAAAGCTGCATATTGACGAACAGCAATAGGCATAGTTCTTGAAGCAGCTAAAATATCTTCTAATGATCTTCTTAAAGCTAAAATTGAAACATCTTTCCATTTTTGTTGACCAATTTTATCTAATTGTTTACTTAGTTCTGAAATTGAAGTCCAAACTGATTTTAATTCTTTAACTTCATCTAATTCATCACTTAAATTCAAATCAATTTCATCTGAAATCTTCAAAAAAGTAGAAGCATTAACAATATCTTCAATTCTAGAACATAATGAAGAAAATAAAGTATCAAATGCAGATAGAGAAGCTAGAGCACCATTAGCAGTAATTTTATTTCCAATTGGTTTTTCTTTAGACCACTTTATCTTAGCTTTTTCAGTATCATCAACCAATTTAGATTGTTCGTTTTGAATCATCTTAGCTAAAGATTCAATATGTGATTCAATTAAACTTGATCTTTTAGTAACAGCTTCAACCAAAGAATCAAAATCTGAAGAAATTTGTTCAAAATATAACCAATCTTTTGGGTATTTAAATCTTAATTTGGATAAAATAATTTGACCATTTTTTAAAATTCTAATAGTTGATAAACTTTCTTCAATATAAACCTTAGTTTTTTGTAAAGTTGAAGTTAATAATAAAACAATTAAAGGTGATTTTAAATCTAATCTTAATGACTCAATTTTTTTCTTATAATCAATCAATTCATCATCAATTCTTTTCATTTGATCACCTAATAAACTAATGAATTCATTAGCTAATTGTTTCTGCCAATGATCATATTGTGAATTAATTCTAGATTGTGCTTGTTCATATTCAATTAATAAGGGACCAAACTTTTTATAAACATCAACAGTATCAAACGTTGATCTAGATTCTCTTAAACCATTTAAAATATCAATCCATTTCACTAAATCAGTTCCAACAACTTGCTTAACTTCATCTAAATTTAAATCCCATAATGAACGTAATTGTAACCATTCATTAACATAATTTGAAGCAGTGGTAAAAATATCATTAACTATAGCTATCGAATCACAATAATCATTCATTATACCATGCTTAATATTATCAAAAGTTTGAATATGCTTTTCTTTGGAACGCTTAACATCAAATTTATCTTTATATAAAGTCTTTTGACATGAAACAGTTGAAATAAATTCATTAATTTGACTTATTGCTTGTGCTCTTGAAATATCTAGTGGTGGTTTAATTGAAATACTTTGATCTTGAATTATAATATGATGTCTTTTAATATGATCATTAGCAATAACAATATCATCATCATCATTTGATTTTTTGTAATATGAAGAGAATTGAGTTAATTGAGCTTTACAACGTTGAGATAATAATTTATAAATCATAATATTAAATCTATCAACTAATTGATCAACATTTGAATAACCATTTAAAAATAGATCATTAACTAATAATTGTAAATTTTCAATCAATTTTTTAAAATTATTTATCTTATATTCACAAGTTTTGAAGTCTTCTAAAGTTTCAGTTAATTTATCTTTAAAACCTAATAATGCTTCATGCATCATAATTAAATCCATAACTTGATTTTCAAATTTTAAAACAGTATTCAGAACTTGAACTTCCTGAACATCAGTTAAATTAGCTTCAATTAAATCATGAGCTTTAGCTAAATCACCCCATTCTGATTTAGACAGAATTGAAATAGATTCAAAAATTGGATCAAATAATGGTAATAGAACAATTCTTAGATCTCCTAATTGATCAACTGATGCCAAAATAGATTCCAAATTATAAAATGAATCATTGATACTATTAACATAAGGATGAATCAATTCAATTGATTTAGCAACAGATTGTAATTTTCTTGGAACTTCAATACCCATTAAAGTTAAACTATTAACTTCATCTGCTAAACCAAAAGATTTTTCGTCAAAATTAACAGATAAACTTAATTCTTTATTATTATTATTATTTGAATCATTATCAATAAATAGAATTTGTTGTTTAGTAATTGGATTTTCTAAATTATCAGAAGTTTCAGTGATCCAACCTGTAACAATTTTTTCAGGTTGTAATTTTTCTTGTAATAAAGTAACTTCATTATGAATTTTTTTACCTTCAGGATATTGAGACCATTCTTCAGTTAAAACCAATTCTAATTTATCAACTAAAAAATTCAATCTATAATTCATTTCATTAATCCACATTAAAGTACTTGAGAATGAAGGAATATCTCTAAGTTGAATGATTTTTTGAATTGATAATTGAACTTGGAATTGTTTTTGAAATTCACTTAGTTGCTCTTGAACAACAGCTAATAATTGACTTTGATATTCTTGTAAAGCACTTCTAACATTTGGTCTTTCTAATAAAAATCCAAATTTTTCAAACATTGAAAACATTTCATTTGATGATTGTGCTGTATTTAATGTAGTTTTTAATAATTGAATTATATTATTTTCAACTGATATAGATCTAGAATTATACATTTGTTCAGAAATTTTCCAAGTTCTTAAACCTTCAGGAGAGAAATTAAAACAATCAATATCTCTAACAGCATCATAAGCATATTCAATATCTTTAATAAATCCAGAATCATCAGCTTTTAAACCTTTAACTAATCTATGAATTGATTGTAACATACCATAATGATTTGATCTAAATTCTTGGACAATTTTTAAACGATTTTCCAAAAATTCAGGAAATTTAATTTTAATAACCATAAATTTATCAGATCTTTTACGAACTAATTCTCTAACCAAACTTATAAAATCTCTAATATTTTCTTCAATTATTTCTAAAACAGATTCAGACATTTTCATTTGATTTAAAAAATCATCATAAGATAAAGACATTATATTTAAATCTGATAATAGTTTAATTAATTTTGTATTAATATCTTTACATAAAGTTTCGACAACTTTAATTGATCTATCAATTGGATAAGTTGTAATTCTTAATTTCTTTAAATGAGAAAAAGTTGATTCAATTGAATCCTTTAATTTATCAAAGGTTTGAGAGGATAAAATATCAGTTATAGGTAAATCATGTAATAAAGAATTATAAACAACACAAATATTTAAAGAATCTTGAATACCAGTATCAGATAAAAATGAAGTAGTTGCATGAAATCTTTTAGCACTTCTTAAAATATCCAAAGTTAATTGAACTTCAGTTTGAGACAATTGTTCTTTTATTGAATCTAAAGCAGCTTCTTTAGAAGCCCAAAAATTGATTTCTTCAGAAATTGAATCAGAATCTTCAGGATTATGTGTTAATGCAGTAACATTTTGAACTTGTTTAACCCAATCATTGACAATATTTTGTAAAGAATTCAAGAATGAGGATTCATTTATTAAATCATCACCTAGCATATCAGGGGTAAAATGGGCATTATTAGGATGATTTATCACCAATTCTCTAATTTTTGGGTGAGCTGTAATTGGTAAATTTGGGATGGGTATATTTTGTTGTAGATGTTGTAAAGATAAAACCAATTCATAAAATTTCTTTTTGGTAACATTAATTGATTGAGAGCCACTAATTTCAGCTCCACCTGCTAATGTATTAAAGTAAGGAACTATACCTATATTGATTAAAGCTTTTAATTTTTCAAAATTATTTGCACCTGATTGTTGTTGATGTTGAAAACCAGAAGGAATTTTAGTTATTATCACTTGAGATTGCCAATCTTTATTTTGAATTAATTTACCTCTTGATTTAGTTATGATAATGATAGTTGATAATTCTTGTAACTCGCTGTTGAATTCATCAACCAATTGAAATGATGTTTGATCTATATAGAAGGCGTTAAAGCCAATGTTAGTAACTTGTTATGTTAAGAATAAATATATTAGTAAATAGAATAAAACATACCATCATCATCAGTTTTCACAAGGAAAACACTTGATTCTTTAATATTTTCAATAAACAGAGAAAGCTTTTCTAATGAATCTTTATTTTTCTTAATTGTAATTGAAAGATCATTATTTGATTTAGGAAGTAAAGATTTAGCTATATCATATATGTAATTGGAAAGGGATTCTACAGAAACAAGATTGTTCTGAAGATCCTCAATTGAGGTATCATATTCCATTGTTGTGAATTTATATAAGAATAGTTGTGTAATGTGGTCTATTTGGAAGGATCAGACTTAAAGGGTTTAACTTCGTTTTGGGTTTGTTTACTTCAAAATCAAAACCACTGCGCTGGTGTTTGGCGTCTGGCACGGCCGAGAATTGGCAGAAGGGTACAGGCACCAATGATTCTTGATCCAGGAGAGCGCACAGTGGAAAGGAGGATTGTATGGGAATCGGTATTACCATGCTTCCTTTTGGCGCAAATACCTATATTAATGACACTTAAAGTTATATCATTGGAAAATAGATCATATATATTTAGTATTTACTATCCAGTAAGTCTGATTACTTAATAAAAAAGAATTTAAGGGTTAATTAGGGGAAATTTTATTGATTGATTGGTATACATCAGCTAAACGAAAAGATTTTTTAAGCACTTAAGTTTTAATAGGATTTATTGAAAAGAACCTACATGTAATATAATAATTATTAAATCATAGAAATAAAAAAAAATTCATAAATCTGAATTTAAAACCATCAAACTTCAAGATTACTGAATTAATATTTGTAGCAGCTTCCTCAAATTGATCATAATGATTCAGTTTATAGATCAATTAAACGTTTTCCTAAAACTTATACATCCTTCTATTTTTTAGTTATTTTCAATTCCAAAATTATGATTAAATAGCTTATTGAAATTGATCCAGTTTTCAAGCTTTTAGTTTAAATATTCAAGTGGTTTAGGTTTCTGTTGGAAAGAAACGCTTTAACCAGTTAAAATTAATGGTATGATTCTTGGTATATTGTATTATTATTGGATCAAAAAGAGACATTTCCTTTCTAGCTATAGAAATGACTTCATTATAGGACTATGGGAATTAATTTTGTATAACTCCTCTAAAACAGAGCTGTAGAGCTGTAGCCTTTATAGGTTCAGAGGAACTTCAGACCCAAGAGAGTCCATTTAATTTTTTTTTTCTCTTATCAATTCGATATCGCCAATTTTTTTTTCAGCTGATTATACAATTACAAATTACAATTAACACGACTGCAATTGACTGGATAAAGCACGTTGATATCCTATATATTATCAAAGTTTAAGTGATATAATCAAATAATAAATGGCTATAAAACTGGTAAATACTTAACTAGGTAGCCAAACCACACCCGGGGAACTTAGAGAGCCCATAGCAGGTAAACCGTGCACGGTCTTAATTCTGTCTGACCCGCGCGGGCTGCTTCCGGGCTGTGCAGTGCACGTTAAATCACAGGATTGGATATTGGATTTTTCATATACTGGATTTAGTTATTGAATTTTTTTTTATCAACTCAATCCCTCTATTTCTTTTCAATCAACTCTGCAATTATCATCAGTAACATACAATAATGGCTTCTCTTGTTAAATCACAACCTCCAGAATTGAAAAAGAAACCAGTCTCTTTCTCCAACATCCTTTTAGGTGCTGGTTTAACCATGTTTGAATGTACCACTTTAGGTCAACCTTTAGAAGTCACTAAAACTACAATGGCTGCTAATAGATCCCTATCAATGTATCAAGCTGTCAAGGTTGTTATGTCAAGAGGTGGTCCTTTAGGTTTTTATCAAGGTTTAATTCCTTGGGCTTGGATTGAAGCTTCAACTAAAGGTGCTGTTTTGTTATTTGTTTCTAGTGAAGCTGAATATAGATTCTCATCTTTAGGTGCTTCTCCTTTCTTAGCTGGTATTGGTGGTGGTATCACTGGTGGTTTATTCCAAGCTTATCTGACTATGGGTTTCTGTACTTGTATGAAAACTGTTGAAATTACCAGATCCAAACAAGCTGCTGATGGTAAACCAACTCAAACTTCAATGCAAGTTTTCAAAGATATTTGGAGAAAAGAAGGTTTAAGAGGTATCAATAAAGGTGTTAATGCTGTCGCAATCAGACAAATGACTAATTGGGGTTCAAGATTCGGTTTATCAAGATTAGTTGAAACTTTCATTAGAAAACAAACTGGTAAAACTAATCCTGAAGATAAATTAACTGCCACTGAAAAAATTTTAGCTTCTGCATTAGGTGGTGGTTTATCTGCTTGGAATCAACCAATTGAAGTTATTAGAGTTGAATTACAATCAAAAACTAATGACCCAAATAGACCAAAGAATTTAAGTGTTGGTGGTGCAGCTAAATATATTTATTCTCAAAATGGTATAAAAGGTCTATATAGAGGTGTTACTCCAAGAATTGCTTTAGGTGTCTGGCAAACAGTTTGTATTGTTGCTTTAGGTGATTATGCTAAAGCATTTGTTGC
Organism: Ambrosiozyma neoplatypodis; assembly: GCA_030567495.1. Lineage (NCBI taxonomy): Eukaryota > Fungi > Ascomycota > Pichiomycetes > Pichiales > Pichiaceae > Ambrosiozyma > Ambrosiozyma neoplatypodis. The sequence continues at coordinate 28,540 of JAJLSG010000009.1, read as the reverse complement.
TAAACTCACTGGTGAGGTTCCAGTTGGTAAACATTAAAAAAAATAAAAAAAATCCTTTACTTAATTGAAATTATTAAATTATTAAATTATTAAATTACTGAATTATATCAGTTTTTATTTTTTTTGTTCGTTTCTTTATTTACGTTGTTTTAGATTTTACTTTTTTTGCAGCATTTTGTTTTGCACTAGCTATAGCTTATTTTTTAATTGTGTTACATACATTAATTGCTTTTACATTGATTGTAAAAGAAATAGACATTCATTCATATAATTATATTTACAATTAAATTTAAATTTAGAATTTATTAAAAATAAATAAACATCAATTAATTTAATTATAATTAAGATCATACTCAAGAAAAATCAGCGTTTTATTATGTTTTATATTATTCTTTACTTTCTTTAAAACAAATCACCCTGTACCACTGATACTTCAAATTTAAGCCTTTGTAAAAGCTATAGCTTAAAAAGACCTTATAAACCAGGAATATATAACTGACTTAAATAAATATAAAGGTTAAAAATTTCAAATTATATAATAAATTAAATTAAATGATATATAGATTCATAATTAGTTGAAACCAAATAAATTAATTCTGACTTAACATTTCAAAATAACTTAATTAAAGAAAATTCAGTTTTGAAATAAGAGATATACGGTATATCATATATATACTCCTGAAATCCCCTGAATACTTTAATCTTCCCAATGGATATATAGATATAATAATTGAGTTATATGATCTATACGTATACATAGTTGAAGTAATTATACAATTATGAACTTTGATCGAGAACTGAATTTTATCATTTTTATATATGTTCTTTTTAATTTACTTGGATTTTGCCCCTGCAATGCCTGCATGAAGTTCCCGAACAAATCGAAAACCATATATATATTAACTATGAACATCTTTATACCGTTTCTAGTAATAAACAGTTTTAAAGAATATGATGAATCTTACAAGCCACCTACAGTTGAAGTATTAATCGAGTAGAAATCGAAAATTATATAATTGAGCTGATATTGAGCATGTTCAACATTTTTGTGTCTGCTATTCTTCAGAGAAGTTTCAGATGCATGAGACTCATGAGAGGTATGTGATTGAACACCTAATTAAATTACTTATTAATTTAAGCAATTATAAGCTAGGTATACGTATATAGTTATAGTTGTTGTATATACGTTACGTGCATGTAACTTAATTGTTTTATTAATTAAGTACAATTAATATTAATCAATGTACGTTATTACTAATTTAAAATAGATTTGAAAGTTCGAAATATTTATAAAATATACATTGATTTAAGTATATAAGAAATCTAAAAAGGTTTAAAAAAATTGTAGTAGAAAGGAATGAATATTATTAAAACAAAATGAAGTAAGTAAATAAGTTAATATATATATCATATAATAAAGATAAAAAATAAACTAACAAACAAAACTTATAAAAGAAGAATTATTAAAAAAAAGTATAAGTAAGGGAATCAATTGAAAAAAAAATAGTATATATGACGATTGAAGTATAATACAAATCTAAGCTTTATATTGAGAGAAAAGGTAACATGAGGATAGATAGAGATAGATAGAAAGACAAGACTGAAGATAAAATAAATGTGTAACTGTGTGAAATTTTCTTAGAAGAGATAAAATAATAAAACTCAAGAAATTTGAAATATTTGTGGTTGTGATGCAATGCAATGAGCAACGACTATAAATAATTTGTTGTTAAAAATCAGATGTTGAAATATCTGTATAAATGCATAGTAGGTAAAAAAATTGGAAAAAAATCAAATGAAATAAATAAAATGGCAATCAAAACAAAAACAAAAATAAAAAAAAGTGAAATAAATGAAGTGAAACAAAAAAGAAGATAAAAGTCTATTTCTTTCTTTGAACGCCCCATTTATCATAACAGTATAAACCAATAAATGTTAAACTTAATCCAATCCATTGAACTGACTTTAATTTGGTACCTTCTAAAATGATAGAACATGAAATAATAATAATTCTTTTCAGAATGTTAGCAATTGAATAATTAATTGGACTTATCATACCTAAAATTTGGAAAGCAACAATAGATTGGATAAAATGAGATAAACCATTAATTAAAACTAGAGACATAATTCTAGAATCAATCAAGCTTATTGAAACAATTGGATTAGAGAATTCAGAAATGATATAAAAAGGTAATGTTAAACAAAATCCAACTAAAGAACAGTAGAATAAAACGGACATTTTATCTAATTTCTTTTCAGCGTTATGAACTAATTTATTTAAAGATTGAGAAGAATTACCTAATAATGGAGTAATTGGAGGTGACATGTGTTTTGGAGACATTGAGATTGGTAAAATTGGAGTTGTTGAAGCTGATTCAGATTTAGCAACTCTCATATTTAAAGCTTTAGTAAAATAATCTTCTTTTGAATTACCAGATTCCCAAGTTAAAATTTTCTTAGCAAAAATATTTTGTGAAACAAAAATTAACATTGAAACAAAAGCAAATGTACAACCTTTATAAAATAAATCTTCATTGATTTGTAAACTGCTATTTTTAACACAACTTAACATAACACCAGTGATTAAAGGTAATAAAGTAATGTAAGTTTTAATACTAAAGCGTTGACCAAAAACAAATCTGTAAATTAAAACAGTAGTTAATGGAGATAAAGCTTTAATAGTATGAACCAATGAAACTGGAATAATTGAAGTTGCATTATGAGAAGCAATATGACCAATAAATTGAAACAGACCCATTGGTAAAGTAGTTTTTAAAACAAAAAGACTTGGTTTTAAAAATGTGGATATAATAGTATAATCTCTATCGTTCAAATCACTTGGAAAAGTACCTTTAGGAAAACTTGCCAAAAGAGTACCAGTTTCATCAGCATATAAAGAATCCATATTTAAATTCTTACGGCTATTTTTAAAATAAGAATCATATTTTTTAACAAATACCACAGCTAATAAACAATAGATAGCATTCATTGAAAATTGTAATTCAGTTAAAGTACAAGGGAAACTAAAACTTTTTAAAATTGATTTAGTTGAATTTGAAGAAATAACAGAAGTTAAATACCAAATTGAGCAAAGAGCACATAATTTCCAATCTATTGTCGGTAGCCATGAAGAAGGAGATTGTATGAAATTATGAGTTCTTCTAACACCATCATTAAGTCTATTTTCATTGACTTTTGATAAATATAATTGTAATTGCATGATTGATAATATGAGCGAAAGACTTAATTAAAGTAAAAGAAAAGATGAACAAAATTGAATAGTTGTAGTTTGTTATATATATTGATAGTGACAGTCGTTGTGATATATATAATAATTAAGGCAACGTAATCTAGTCAGTTAAATATATTCAGGAACACTGGAACAGTAATATTGTTAGGCGGAAGAAAAATTAGGGTTGTTAATTGCTTTCTTTAGAAAATTAGAAATAATTTTTTTTTGATGAGTTAAAAATAGAATAGCAAGTGAAGTAAAGTGAAGTGAAAGAGTGAGTGAGTGAGTGTAACAAACGAGAGTATTGGATTAATATAACTTAAGAAGAAAGAGAAGGGTCTAAGAAAGGGTTTTCACTAAATTGTTGAGATAAGAAAAGGTGGGAAATAGCTTTGATTTATAAGGAAAGGTTGTTGTTGTTGCACTATAAATATTCTAAAACGAGAGAAAAGAAAAGAGATATTAGGAGTTTCCTCTTTGGGCCACCGCTGGAGCTAGCCTGGCTGTGCTGCAATATGCAGGTGCGTGCGGTGCATCGCAGATCTTGAAAAACCTTATTTAGCTGGAAACTATATAATATGAATATAGCCCTGACGCCGTCCATCTGTTTCAGGTAATCAGGTGGCGCGGCCCGCGTATAGCTATACGTTTTAATTACGTGTATATAATACGCGTACGCGTATACATGTACGTGTCTTGATTTTTTGGTATACGTATGAAAATTTTGTATATGTTTCATAAATTAACTGGTATACTCTTGATTTTAATTATAACCTTCCCTAAATTAAGGCTAATACATTAAGTCAGCCACTATATATATAGTGACCATATGTTATATACATTAATTAACGTACAAATTAATGTACTAATTATAGATTTGTCAAGGACTCAATGTCCCATGAATCCGATCTATAGGAATTTAGCCCACATATCCGGTTATCACACCCATTTACCATAATTTGCACGTGACTGATTGCTTCATATCGGAATATTTGTTCGATCGCCACGCTGCTGTATATGCATGATCGCGCATTGGTCGGCCTTATATATTAATATAATTATGAAATTTTAAAATTATATAGTCGAAATCATGCACTATATATATATATAGGAGTTGGTCGTCAATATCGAAAATGCATGGCTGTTGATTAGGAGAAGTGGTCGTCTATTTAATGATGTTGGTCGCGCTGTTCACGTGATCAGATACATACTTATGATCACGTGCTTCACCCTTGCCATTCTCATTAATTGGACGACCACTTTCTTTAATAGACGGCCATTTGTGAATTTGAGATCCAGTTCCTAATGCTTGATTTTGACTATATAAATTTATAAGCTAAATTAAATATAGTCCCGCAAATATACAAAATGGCTAATCCAATTGATTAGAACGCATTACACGTGACCCATCACATATTGTAGATCACGTGCGGGATTCTTTCTACCTCTTATTAATTAAACGAATATAGAGCCATATTTTTGAATTTGAGTATCTGTATATATATATATATATAAGCAATTTTGAGTTTGATCTGCAAATCCTGAAATATAAGGTTTTGAAAAAACCAATTATAAGCATGGATCTCAAATTCACAAATGGTCGTCTATAATTAATGATGATGGCTAGGTGTTGCACGTGACAGTTTCTATGTAATAGGCACGTGTGTTTCCTTGTCAACATCATTAAATAGACGACCACTTCTTCTAATCACTATGTATAGCCATTTTCGATTTTCGATATTGATCGATCGACGCTATATATATACCTAATTTCTTATCGATCCGCGCTTTATTTGTAGCTATCGAGATCTTATTGTTTTTACGTATATACGTATTGTTATATATTCTGCATATATATATATTTATTTTACGCGAAACTTATATATAGTCAAAATCAAGGGATCTCACAAATGGCCGTCTATTCAAGAAATTGGTTGTCTAATTAATAAGAATTCGAATGGCGAGGGTGCCACACGTGATCATAACTATGTGTCTGATCACGTGTTATTGCCAGGCCAACATCATTAAATAGACGACCACTTCTTCTAATCAACAGCCATTTTCGAAATTGACGACCAACTCCTAGCTAGTGCATGATTTTGACTATATATATATATATATATAATAAGTATTCGCGGGGATTCAAGATATATAGCTCGACCAACAAAAGCGGATTATATGAGGTCTGGTTTAAAATTTTAAATAACGTATATACTTAACTAATTATAAACTATACATGTATATAAAGGTTTTCCAAATTAACCTTTATATATAATTAATTTACATGCGTATACAGTCATGTTGTACAGAATGGGAACATCTACCTTGAAAGTTCAATTTTAATCCCAATCCGGATCGGTAATTATTACTAGTTAAATATGACTTTTGGTCATATTTTATGATTTACATTCAGTCAAAATTCACTACCATTTGGTATAATTCCCATTCTGTACAACCCCATTCTGTACAACATGACTGTATATACAAATCTCCTAATTTTAATCACTTTATATACATATACATATATATAACAATATAATTGAGAATTATAAGTAAATTTGATTAATTTAAAATAATAATTCAATTAAGTGATCCGAATCTGTTGCCTGTTAGTGCAAACGCGTTTGTTTACACGTGAGTGCGGCTTGACCCTTAAGCTTAGCTTTCTTTGCGCAAAACTCTCCGGCAGTAATTTAATTGATTTATATAACAACAACAACAACAACATCAATTATAATCTATCAATCACTTCGATCACTTATAAGTTAACACTTAACCATCTCTATATATCTTCTTGGTCCATCACAACAATTCACAATTATAACACATATATATTAATTCTAACCTATACTTCTTACAATATTCTTCATAATTATAATTTAATAATTAATATACAACTGATCATATACAGATCTTCTCACTAAAATACTGAGTCAAAATTAATTTTATACCCACCTTCTATTCTCTTATTTCAGTTGTAATTATTTATCTTGATCCATAACTGGGACACATATATCATATAATTAAGAATATATATTTATCAACATAGTGTATAATATTTACCACCAATTCATATACTTTCAATTACCATATATTGTACAAAAACAAAAACTTTTATTTTTTTTTCTTTTAAATTAAACTGATTTTCAATTTTTTGATTTACAAAAAGAGGTTCATTTATACAAATATAGAGTCAAAAAAACTGATAGCTCCTTAATTCACTAATTTCTTAATTATCCAACTTTTATACATTCGCTTATTTATAATTAAAACCAAACCAAACTACCTTATATATTAATTTGAAAAACAAAAAAAAAATGAAAGAATTAAAATTAACTCAACAATCATTAACTCAACGTCGTTTTGGTAATGAAAATATATATAAAGTTCCAAAGAAACAAGTTTCTCCAAGACGTTCTTCTCAATTTTCAGCAAGCAAAACTAGAAAAGCTTTACAAGATATTTCAAATGATAATGCTATTAATGTTACCAAAACAACTAGACAAGTTCAATTATCAACAAATAATACAAATGATACCAATCCTATTAATATAGCCCCAACAATTTATAAAGATGAGATTTCAGAGAATATTATTAATGATTTAGATAATGATACTGAAGAAGAAGATGATGATGCTGATGCTAAAACTATTCACGATAATGAAATTAATAATGTTAATGGCAATGATGATATCGAAGAAGAAAACGCAACAACTGATACTCAAATTAATTTAGCTCCTATGTCTCCAAAATGGAATTCAAATATCTGTGATCAGGTTCAAAAAGTGATTAAACAATATCATAGATCAACACCTGATCCAGATGATGAAGATACTTGGGATGTTGCAATGGTTGCTGAATATGGTCCTGAATTATTTAATTATTTACATGAATTAGAAGCAAAATATTCCCCTTATCCTTATTATATACCTCAAGTTCAATCTGAAATAAGTTGGGAAAATAGATCAACTTTAATTAATTGGATTGTTCAAGTTCATGCTAGATTTAACTTACTACCGGAAACTTTATTTTTAACTGTTAATACAATTGATAGATTTTTATCAAAAAGAGCTATATCATTATCAAGATTTCAATTATGTGGTGCAATGGCATTATTTTTAGCTGCTAAATTCGAAGAAATTAATTGTCCAACGATTCAACAAATGGCTCATATGGTTTCAAATAATTATTCAGTTGAAGAATTATTAAGAGCTGAAAGATATTTAATTAATGAATTAAAATTTGAAATGGGTTATCCTGGTCCAATGTCATTTCTAAGAAGAATTTCAAAAGCTGATGATTATGATTCTGAAATTAGAACATTATCAAAGTATTTTTTAGAAGTTACAATAATGGATCAAAGATTTATTTCATCACCTCCAAGTTGGTTAGCTTCTGGTTCGTATTATTTATCAAAAAGATTACTTCAACATGATTCAATTTGGTCTGATTTACATATTTTTTATAGTGGTTACACTGAAGAACAATTATTACCATTAGCTGAAATTTTAATTGAATGTTGTATGGATTCAACAAATCATCATAAAGCAATTTTTGATAAATATTCTGAAAGAAAATATAAAAGAAGTGCATTATTTGTTCGTGAATATTTATCTGAATGGAACAACAATCCAACAATTAACAACAACATCAACTGCTAATAAATAGTTTTGAATGATATTTTTCTTTTTTTGTTTATATATATTTTTATTTTTATTTTTGAATTTTCTGATTTGATTTGGCTACCTTCTTGTTTATTTTTTATTTGACTTTTACCGTGATTTCTCTTTATACTTTTTTGCATTACGTTGTATCATTATTATGTTATTATTATTCTTAATTCTTATTCTTATCTTCTTTTGGAATTTATATATAAAAAACTGTTTGTTTATCTACTTCTAATTATTCTATTACAAGTTACAAGTTACAACCCCACGGTGGCACGGTTTTAGTAAAGTCGTGCGCGCACGATTCTTAACAAAAATTTAAAATTGATTAAATTAATTGAATCTACTGTAACAATTAACTACACCTTTTGACAACTATACTTAAATAACCAATTCAATATAAAAGAATAATTATAAAGATGATGTCAGCTAGAATTTTATCAAATACTTTAAGATTAGCTTCAAGATCAGCATTCAAAAGATCAACATTACAATCAGTTTCAAAGATTTCAACAATTAAATCATTTTCAACAACTCAATTTAAATTTAATCAATCAAGTGAAAATTTAAATAAAATTTTAAATTCAGAATTAGAATTTGAAAAAAATGATTCATTTGAATTAGATGATACTTATAAAAATTATTTAACTCAATCTGGATTTAAAATTAATGAAATTAATAAAGAATCAGTTTTAGCTGAATTAACAAAATCAAATGATGAAAATGAAATTGTTCATGTTTTCTTTGATGTTGCTAGAATTTCTCAATTAGGTTACGAAGTTAAACAAATTCAAGAACAATTAAATGAAGTTACTGAAGAAGATGAAGAATATATTCAAGAAGAATTATCATCAAATTCAATTGCTGATATTAATGTTGTTATTGAAAAAAATGGTAAAGCAACTGGTTTTGATTTAGGTTTAAGTATCTTAGATAATCAATTCACTGTTTCAGGTGTTACTAATTTTGAAGATTCTAAAGTTGCTTTAAGTGATTTATCTGAAGATGCAGCCAAAAGAGATTTATTTTACTCTGGTCCTGAATTTGGTAATTTAGCTGAAGAATTGCAAGATGCCATCACTACTTATTTAAGTGCAAGAGGTATTAATGATGAATTAGCTGACTTTATAATTGCTTATTCAAGTGTTAAAGAAAACAATCAATATATTAATTGGTTAGATACTTTAACTAAATTTGTTAAATAAATAAATTAATTCAATTTATTAATTAACATTTTACTTTTCAACACAATGATTATCTTGTACATAAACATCTTCAGTTAATAATTTTATGAACTCTCTTTTACTACTATATACGTATACTGCATTTTTGTACATAATTGAAATATTGAAATAAATAAAGACCTCATCACGTGCCTTCGACCAGGGTTTCAAACCCTCGCCGCACAGTCCGGAATTAATTCCACGCTAAGTCCGGTTTACTCACCCACCATTGCGCGTTTGATCAAACTTTGAAAATTCATTGAAATATTAACAAAATCAAAGGATTGGTAATAACTCTAAGATTTAAAGGTCAAATATAACTAAATTATCAATAAATTAACAATGTCTGACGCTTTAGTTTCATATGCTGCTTTAATTTTAGCAGATTCAGAATTAGAAATCAATTCTTCTAACTTACAATCATTAATCACTGCTGCTGGTGCATCAGTTGATAACATTTGGACTGAAGTTTATGCTAAAGCTTTAGAAGGTCAAAACTTAAAAGAATTATTATTTTCAGTTGGTTCTGCTGCTCCAGCTTCAGCTGCTGGTGCTGCTGCTGCTTCTGGTTCTTCAGGTGCTGATGCTGCTGAAGAAGAAGAAGTTGAAGAAGAAAAAGAAGAATCAGATGATGATATGGGTTTTGGATTATTTGATTAAACAATTTAAATTTAATTACTATACTACAAAATTAATATATTTATAATTTAAAAAACAATTAATTAATTCAAATAAAATATTAAAAAATAAAGATGATTATCTTATAATATACAATTTTAATTATTCCATGTATTTTTTTTTATTTTTACTAGAATTCTTTTCAACATCAAATTCAATAAAAATGTCTTTTTACGTTACAAGATTATATCAAAAACTATTTCAACTTTCAATTTGAGATATTATTTAAAAATAATAATGGGAAATTTATGAACAATCAATTTAATTTAATTTAATGTGGACTTTATTCAACTTTGCTTAACTTTACTTATGACTTTACATATTTTTACAATTTACAACAATTTAAAAGAAATCCAATTTATATTTTTTTAATTTAAAACACAAAAATATTTAAAAATGTACAAATAATAGAAGGAAAGAAAAACAAGTATACGATAAGTATTAAACAATAAGATAAGACGACTTGTTCAACTAAAAAATATAAGAGAAAAAGTTATAATTATAATTAATATTTGAAATAAAATACAAGTCAAACTAAGTCAAGTCATAGAAACAACTAAAATAGAGAATAAAAGCTAAAGTATTCGAATAAAGAAAAAAAGTTAAGCAAAGTTAAAGAGAAAAAGTAAAACAAAAAAAAGATAAAAGCCATCATTAAAAATAAAAGAGTCACACCTATAAAAATGAAAAGTCCACATTCATTCAAATTTCCCAAAGTAAAAAGAAGAGTAAAAAATTATTAAATTAAATAATATCTCAATGTTGAAAATAAATAAGAAATAGTTCATATAAAGTAAATTTGTAAAAGTTAATTGTAATTTGTAAAAATTAATTTATTGTAGTAAATGTCAATCAAAGAGTTATTATTAATTATTAAAAGAATTGAAATATAATCATAAGTTAAAATTTATTTTGAATCAGATGGAGAAGAAGCAGAATTATTATTATTTGTTAAAGTTGTTGTTTCACTATTTTTTCTTCTTTTCTTATTTCTTCTGTTATCTAAACTTTGAAAATCATTAACATCAACTTTTTCTTTTGAATAATAATGGAAAAATTGTACATTTGAATTAGTTGAAGTAGTAACTGTTGAAGTGGTACCATTAAGGGATTCTTTTCTTTTTCTAGTAGGTGAATTTGGAACCTTTGGAGGTTGTTGTTGTTGTTGTTGTTGTTGTTGTTGTTGTAATTGTGATGATGATTGAGAATTAGTATTATTTGTTGGATTTGATGGTCTTCTTATACCTGAGACTAATTTATCAGTTGAAACAATTTTAATTTGTTTAGTTGGCATATTAGTAGTGTTGATATTGATATTATTAGATGAATTAAAACTATGTAATTTTGGGAATGTAGATATTGATTTTCTTGGATTATTATTATTATAAGGTGATTCAGGAAATTGAGAAGATTTTCTATTAAATCTAGGAGGGGAATTAGTTGGTGATAAATAAACTCCATTATTATTATGAACATCATTTGTTGTTATATTTTGATTTTGATTTGTTGATAATTCTTGTTTTCTATTCTTAATGAAATTAATTTCTTTAATTAATAAATCTCTTTCTAATTCTAATCTTTCAACTTTTGAAATTGTATCTTCTTTTAAACATTTAATATTTAAATTCAATTGTTGTATTTTCATTAAACTTAATTTTAATAATTTCATTAAATCATCTTTTAAAAACTTTTCATTATTCAAATTAGATGACGATGATGATGATAGTAACCTTATCATATTTGATAATTTCTTTTCAATATTTTCATTATTATTAATATTATCATTACTATAATTATTTTTAGTAGTATTATTTAAAATTGATAATTCATTAATTGATTGATTATCTTTATTTAAACCAAGTATTTTATTCAATAAAGTATCAGAAATAACAGTAGATAAAGATTTCGACGTTTTAATTTCAGTTTGAATTTGTTCTTGTTGTTGTTCAGTTTTATCAATTGCAACTTCCGGGATTTCAGGGTCAAGTTGATTAGACATTATAATTGATGTAATTGATGTAATTGAATAGCAATGGGTGTTATATAGCTAAGAAGTAGCTTATAAAAGAGAGAAAGAGGGTATGAATATGGTATATATGAACTGGAATTCTGGATTACTAGATTGGGGCCAAAGGCAGACCAAATTTTTACTTTCAAATTAGTTTTTAGTGTTGGTTTTTAGTTTTAGTTTTGGCTCTAAAATTTGTTTGGATGGCAGGGCTGTGCTGCGCACGACCATGCTTCAACACTTATAATTGTTTAAATTTTCATAATTTTATGTTTTGATAACAACAAGAAAAGAAGAGAAAAGAAAGAGAGACTTAGAAGAAGAATGCTATATAAATAATAAGAATAATAAATGTAATAAGAATAAAATATGATTAATAAATCAATTGAATTTAAATAAGTTAATTAAACATTTCAAAGTAAAGATAACCAGTATCAAATTATTAAAATCAAATTTAAGCTTGTAATGGATCTTCAACTAATTTATATAAATTACGTTTAACAAATTCATAAACTGGGAAAACAACACATTGACCAGAAGCAACTCTCATAACTCTTGGTAAAATACCTTTATAAAATGCTCTAATACCACTTTCTTTAATTAAACCTTGACCAATTCTAACACCTCTTGCGAAATTAGTTTCAGTTGTTGCTTGAGTTTCCTTTTGCATTCTAGTTTTAATTGTATCTAATGGATTATTACAGAATGGACCAATTGCACCAGAGATAAAACCAATTGCAGCAGTTTGCCATGTTGGTAAATGTTCAGTATTTTGAGAATCTTGTAAATAAGTTTTTAAAAATGTATAGGTTGTGAAATTTGCACCTTGATTAATTGCTTGTCTTGCAGCAGTTAAACCAACACCTCTATATAAAGTTTTAAAACCTTCTTCTTTAACGATTAATAAAGCAGCATGTGGAGCATTTCTATATTTTGGTTTTTGTAATGGATCAGTTAATGAATTATGTTGAGCTTGTAATCTAATCTTAACAACTTCCATTGGATTAACAACTAAACAAGCTTCAGTAACACCAGCAAATATACCAGAAAAGAAAGTACCAACACCAGAGATTTTACCAGTATCTTGATTAATGAAAAAAGATTTATAAAATTCAAATGAAGAGAATCTAATTGCCATTTTTGGGATAATACCAATAACAACAGCTGTTAAACCTTTATAAAGAGCAAAAACAGATTCATTTTTAGCAATACCAACACCTGTTTTAATTAAACCAGGAGGTTTACCATCTGTTAAACCAGTTTTTTTATACAACTGCATTCTAACTTTAATTGTATCTAAAGGATGACAACATAAAGCTTCAAATAAACCAGCTGTACCACCAGCTATTAAATCAATTGCAGTATTTTTCTTTTGTTTTTTATTTGCATTAGCTGAAGCAGAAGACATTATTGAATTATAATTTAAATTTTTATAACAAGAAATCAAGAATCAAAAGAAGTAAATTGAATTGAATTGAATAAAATTGAAATAAAAATAAAGAGGAATTGTGAATAGATTTAAATAAAAAAATGAAAATTGAGTTCATATTGCGAATCCGGGGAAGATAAGAATGAAAAGGGGTGTATGGAGAGGCCGCATTGGGAAGTGTTGCAGCACCGAAGTGAGCTCACGGAATAGTGCCAGCTCAAAGCAGAGCGCAGTGCGCCTTCCCGGGGCATCGGAGTGGAAGAAGGCCCAAACTCCTGAGTCCAGAGAGAGTCCCACAGTCCGCCCGCGTGGCCGTAATCAGTGACAAATAACTGGGTTAAACGGAGTGCTGGTAGCTAGCTACCTATATAGCTCATCGAGAATTATACTTACCAGCTACAATTACCAGAACATATAAAGACAACTGTATAGACTGTATAGTTATAAACTTGATATAGCTAAGTAAACAAACAAACAATCAATCAATCAAGAACGTGTGCTAATCCATCTCCATGTCTGTACCGTGATATCCTGCTCTGTGATTGGCCAGCACCCTCTGCCCGGCCACCCTGTGTAGACCCACCACACTTTCTCTGTCGCACCTGCCACCCGTGCACCCTGCGCCTCCCGCCACCTCCCTTACCCGCCACTATGATATCATAGTTGTTCACCTCCTTAAAATTCGATTCAATTTCAATTTTATTTTTATTGAAGTTGCAACAAGTACAAATACATGTACAACAAGTACACAGGTTATTGCCCTTTTCTTCATCAATACACGTATATCATATCCTAATACACTCACACTTATACACTTATACACTTATTACTACTCTATTGCTTTATATTTAATCAAATCTATCACATTTATCAAACTTATCAACTGTTTTTATACAAATAATGTCATTAGATCTTATAACAATATTACAAGATCCTGTTTTATTTGAAAAACATGCTTTATCTTTAAGAGAACCTTTATTAAATAAAATCTTAAATGATCAAAATCAAAATTCAAAATTAAATGATGATTTACAAAAAGCAAAATCAACAAATGAAGCTTTTTTAAAAGCTTTATCTGAAATTGGTACTGTTATTATTTCTGTTGCAATGGGTGATTTATCAAAAAAAGTTCAAATTCATGATATTGAATCAGATTCAGAAATATTAAAAGTTAAAATTACAATAAATGCAATGATGGATCAATTACAAACTTTTGCAACTGAAGTTACTTCATTAGCAACTTCTGTCGCAAATGGTGAATTAGGTGGTCAAGTTAAAACAAGAGATGCTTGTGGTATTTGGAGATCTTTAATGGATAATGTTAATGCAATGGCTTTAAATTTAACAAATCAAGTTAGAGAAATCGCTGAAGTTACTTCTGCTGTTGCAGGTGGTGATTTATCAAGAAAAATTAATGTTTATGCTCAAGGTGAAATTTTACAATTACAAAATACAATAAATAAAATGGTGGATCAATTAAGAAAATTCGCTTTTGAAGTTACAAGAGTTGCAAGAGAAACTGGTGTTGAAGGTAGATTAGGTGGTCAAGCTAGAATTGAAAATGTTTCTGGTATTTGGTTAGAATTAACTGATAATGTTAATGCAATGGCTCTAAATTTAACAACTCAAGTTAGAAATATTGCAAATGTTACAACTGCTGTTGCAAAAGGTGATTTATCAACTAAAGTTACTGCTGATTGTAAAGGTGAAATTTTAGAATTAAAAGTTACTATAAATAAAATGGTGGATAGATTAAGAACTTTCGTTGAAGAAGTTAGAACTTTAGCAACTGAAGTTGGTACAAAAGGTATATTAGGTGGTCAAGCAAATGTTACTGATGTTGATGGTGCTTGGAAAGAAGTTACTGAAAAAGTTAATATTATGGCTAATAATTTAACAAATCAAGTTAGATCAATTGCAACTGTTACAACAGCTGTTGCTCATGGTGATTTATCACAAAAAATTAAAGTTGAAGCTCAAGGTGAAATTTTACAATTAAAAAATACTATAAATAAGATGGTGGATTCTTTACAAGTTTTCGCAAAAGAAGTTACAAGAGTTGCAAAAGATGTTGGTATTGATGGTAAATTAGGTGTTCAAGCTGAAGTTAATGATGTTGAAGGTTTATGGAAAGAAATTACAACAAATGTTAATATTATGGCTGCTAATTTAACAACTCAAGTTAGAGCTTTTGCTCAAATTACTGCTGCTGCAACTGATGGTGATTTCACAAGATTTATTACTGTTGAAGCATCTGGTGAAATGGATGCTTTAAAAACCAAAATTAATCAAATGGTTTTGAATTTAAGAGAATCAATTCAAAGAAATACTGCTGCAAGAGAAGCTGCTGAATTAGCAAATAGATCAAAATCTGAATTTTTAGCTAATACTTCACATGAAATTAGAACTCCAATGAATGGTATTATTGGTATGACTCAATTAACATTAGAAACTGAATTAACTCAATATCAAAGAGAAATGTTATCAATTGTTCATAATTTAGCTAATTCTTTATTAACTATTATTGATGATATTTTAGATATTTCTAAAATTGAAGCAAATAGAATGACAATTGAACAAATTGATTTCTCATTAAGAGGTACTGTCTTTGGTGCCTTAAAAACATTAGCTGTTAAAGCAATTGAAAAACAATTAGATTTAATTTATCAAGTTGATAATTCTTTCCCTGATACATTAGTTGGTGATTCATTTAGATTAAGACAAGTTATTTTGAACTTAACTGGTAATGCAATTAAATTTACTACTGGTGGTAAAGTTACTGTTAGTGTTAAAAAGAAGTCAAGAATTTTAAATAATGCAGATAAATTATTATTAGAATTTTGTGTTTCAGATACAGGTATTGGAATTGAAAAAGATAAACTGGGTGTAATTTTTGATAATTTTTGTCAAGCTGATGGTTCAACAACTAGAAAATTTGGTGGTACTGGTTTAGGTTTATCAATTTCAAAACAATTAATTCATTTGATGGGTGGTGAAATTTGGGTTACATCATGTTATGGTGAAGGATCAAATTTCTATTTTACAATTTTAGTTTCTCCTGCAAAATCAGATTTATTAAGACAATTAGAATTATTAAGACCTTTCCAAGGCCATAAGGTTTTATTTATTGCAACTAATCATGATGAATTTGGTACTGAAGAGATTAGAGAAAGTATTAGATCATTAGGTTTAATTCCAATGATTGTTAATAATGTTGATGGAGCTGATATTGGACCAACAAGTTATGATATTATAATAATCGATTCTGTTGAAACTGGTAAAAGATTAAGATTATTACCAGAAATCAAATATATTCCATTAGTTTTATTACATCCTTGTATTCCATCATTAAATATGAGAGATTGTTTAGATTTAGGTATTTCATCATATGGTAATACACCATGTTCAGTTTTAGATTTAGCATCAATTTTAAAACCTGCATTTGAAAGTAAAGCAGTTGCACCAAACTCAGATGGATCAACTTCATATAAGATTTTATTAGCTGAAGATAATTTAGTTAATCAAAAATTAGCTGTTAAAATTTTAGAAAATCATGGTCATAAAGTTCAAGTTGTTGAAAATGGTTTACAAGCAGTTGAAGCAATTAAAGATAAATCATTTGATGTTGTTTTAATGGATGTTCAAATGCCAATTATGGGTGGATTTGAAGCAACTGCCAAAATCAGAGAATGGGAAAAGAAAAAATATGTTGATGCAATGGCATTCAGAACTCCAATTATTGCATTAACTGCCCATGCAATGTTAGGTGATAGAGAAAGATGTTTGAAAGCTCAAATGGATGAATACCTGTCAAAACCTTTAAAACCTGCTTTATTAGTTCAAACAATTGCAAAATGTGTTCATAATATGAATCAAATGAAAGAATTATCAAAAACTCAAAATACAAGTATGTTTGCTGAAACTTTAAAGAATGGTTTATCAAATTCAAGTTTTGATAACATTAAAAGAATTGAATTATTACCTGA
>JAJLSG010000009.1:0-11217 GCA_030567495.1 Ambrosiozyma neoplatypodis | reverse complement strand
TCTTTTATTATCACTTATGCTCCATTAATTTTATCCTTTCTGTTTTTTTTTTTGTTTTTTTTTACGTTGCTTTGTTCTACTATTTTAATTGCAATTTAATTCATTTATAAATTAAATTGTATTTTATTTTGTATACTTATTATTGTTATTATCATTTAATTGCTTTTAGTTTCATTTACTATATATCTGTGTTTCTCTTTTTTTAAATTTTTTTTAGTTCTGAAATTATTATTATAAGAATTAATTTATAAATTTATTATACGTATTATTATCTTTTTATATACCTTTTATTTTAATTATAGAAAATTACACAGATATAAATCCCTTCTATCTAGGATAATCTATAGCTAGCTTTTAAAAAATAAAATAAATAAATAGAAATATGAAAAAAAAAATAATGCTATGGATGAACTTCCGAGGAAGTAAAAAAAAAAAATAACAAATATATGAGCTATAGACTGAAATTATCACTGCAATGACTGCATGAAATATAGAAACAGAAAGAAAAAATGCAGCTAGGCCAGCAAAGTAATTTAAAGAAAGTAATTAACCAAATTTCAATAAATTAATTAATATTATAATATTCAAAGCAAGAAGAAAACAATTAACATAATATGATTAATAAAAAACTAAGATAAATCAAATCCGGCATTTGAATTAATTGAATATAATAATTTTTCTTTCAATAAGCCTTTATCTTTATAGTCAGGTAATTTTAATAAATTAACACAAGTTGATGCAGTTGGTAATCTAGTTTTATCATCACCAGAATTTCTAATACCAAATGAAGGAACTAATTCTTTAAAACCTAATAAAGGTTGTTTTGATGATGAAGTTGTAAATTTTAAAAAATTTGATTTTTCTTGATTGTTAAATTCATTTTTTAAAATATCATATAAATCTTTAATTGTTTGATTATTATTATTATATCCACCAAGTACAGTATTTGCAAATAAATCATCAATATCAATTTCTTTTTCACCACCTGATATTAAAGTTTGTAATTCATATGGATTAAATAATGATAACCAATGTGGTTTAATTATTGAAAATAAACCTTCTAGGAAATAATTCGATTGAATACTAATTCTTTGATCTAATTTAAATTTTGCAATTGAATAAATATATTGTAGTTTATTATGTTGCGTAACTTTTAAATTTTCTCCATCTGGTATTAATGGTAAAGTTATAATTTTTTGTAAATTATCAATTGAAAGTGGTTCACTAATTGAAAATGATAAATCTAATCCATTTAATTCATCTTCCGATAAGTTTAATAATTTAATTAAATTGTTATACAATTCAGTATCAAAACTTTTTAAATCATCAAATGAATTACGATATTGTTGTGTATCACATGAACGTTGAATTGATCCAAGAAATGTTGATTTATTTTGTAAATGACTTTTAGATGGTTGTGATGACCAACGACTTAAAAAAAAAGGTGCAAATGATAAATCAATTAAAACATTTTCATAAAGACATTTACCAATAATCATACCTAAAAATTTAATTAATTGTAGATAAAATGTACGTTCTTCGATTGGAAAACATTTTGAGTTTTGATGTTGTTGTGAATATTTTAATTTTAAGAAATAATTTGAATCAGGGTATAATTCATAACTACTTGTTGTATCAAAAAATTTCAATCCACCATTTTGTGATTCATTTTCTTTTGTGTTCAGAAATGATGCACCAACAATTGCAGTTAATAATTCTTTTGTTAATCCACCTCCATCAATACCTGCTTCTGCTTCCCCAAATTTATTTAGAAATTCAACAGATAATGGACCTTTAAATTGTGATCCATTTGCATGACCAAAACTTTCATATGCATCAAATAAAATATTTTCTCTTGAAACAGTACCACTTAATCTAGACATAAAAAATCCCCCAGAATTATAAGGTGTTTTATCAAAGGCAATCAGTTGATGAAATAATTCAGCTCTTTTTTCAAATCCAAGCAGAAATGGTAAATAAGTTAAAATAAGTATATTATCAATTTGATGTTGATTGCCAACTTTTCCAAAAACTTTAGCACCACTTGTTGCAAATAGATCAATTTGATTATTAGATTCTTCAGGATCATTAATATTATTATCATCATCAATCAGATCTTCATCTTCATCTGGATCTAAATCAAGTTGATGAACATTTTCAATTAATCCTAATATTGGAGTTATTAAATTAACATTAAAATCAATACTCTCTAATAACCAGAATTCTTTATCAAATAAATTCATTCTTAAATCTCTAAGATGAATCTGTTGTAATAATTTAATGGATAATCTACCATTATTTTGAAATGAATGTAACATGTTTTTAAATAGAGGATCATCCATTTTTTTAATCAATGAGCTACTAACACTTCTACCACCCAAAACAATGAAAATTGAAAAGTTTTTTAAGAAAGAAACAAAAGAAATATATGATTCCTTATCTAATCTACCAGAAACAAATAAATCTTTATCATGAGAAACGTATAATAAATAAGAATATAACTCTTGAATTAAATAAAAAGTTCTCCACCAAGTTTCATTTTGACTTGAAAAAGCAGATTTCCATAATTCATCATTTTCATCAATTTTATAGTTTTTTTCTTCAACTAGAATGAGAACCTCATTATAAAAAGAATTATCACAAAGTTTTTCAAACCATAAATTTAGAAATCCATATGAACTAGAAGCAACAATTAATGTAACAATAATATTATTTTTGAATGCGGAATTCACATTATCATTAAATCTTGAATCTTTTGGTGCAATAAATTGTAATAAAGAATAAAAGATAGAAACTTGGGTATCAGCATCAATTTTGAGTTGTTGGCATGAACGTAAAATAGTTTTAGGGAAAGAGCCCATGTATAGATTTTTAATTTTTGATTGAAATATTGGATTAACAATAATTGAATTAGATTTAATTGTTTTAGATTTTTTCAATTGGCCACCATTTTCTAAATCCATATTATAATCTTCATCTTTTTCGTTAATAGAATCAGTATATTTGAAAATAATACCTGAAGTAATATCTCCCAGTATTATACTAAATGCTTTAATGAAATTTTCAGTTATTAATGATTCATATTCATCTAAATATTCAAAAAATATAGTTAAAATGTTAATTAAATAATTAAATTTTTCAATATTACTATGCTGTTGAAATTCCAATTTATTATTCACTATATAATCAAATTGAGTTTTAACCAGTAATTTGAATTTGTTTTCATTTAATCTATCTGAATTGAAAAAATTAGGTTGATAATTTATAAAATATTCTAATAAAATTTTAGGATGATCAACTGAATATAAGAAAATAGCATCATAAAATGAAATCGATTGATCACAAATGGGTAAAAGTGAATTTATAAGTAAATCATAATTAATTTCATTTTTATCTATAATGGTATTATTATTAGTGAGTTGTAAAAGATTATTAATGATAGAAAGAATTTTTTCCATTAATGGAATATCTAGATTTTTTGTAACAGAGACTTGATTTATAGAAACAATTAGTGAGTTAGCTAATGAAGTCATAGTGATAGTTGATTGATTTTTAATTGAATCATTATTTAAAGTTGATATGATTTGATCTAATTGATCAATTGAAACTTGATGAGATTGAATTGTCACAAGATCTTTGAAAAAAAAGTTAAACTCTTTGATATTAGAACCATTCCATTGTTTAGATAATTCTCTTCTAACTTCAAACAATTGGATTTTTGCCCTTATAGCAGATTGAATAGTTTCAGCAGCATGAACTTCTTTTCTTTGTTGTTCTCTTTTAATTCTTTCTTGCTGAACATTTTTCAAAAAAGAGGACTTATTCGAGTTAGACAACCGCCTGTTTCCCAAGTTGATATTTCTTCTCTTGGTGGATCCTGTGAAATTCAAATTCATTGTTGTTATTACCTTATAATTGGAAAAAAAGGGAACCAACCATCTACATTGGTAAACTCAACTCTCTCTGGTATTTGCCCTTTTCTAAGAAATTCTTATCGGTGCGCCACAGTGGCACAGCAGTCAATGCGCCACGCCAATTTCGAAACGCGTTTTCTTTTCATGATCATTTTGGTGTTTTTTACTTGAGTTTACTACTTTTTAAACCCAGTTCCTTTCTTCTTATTTATTAGTTCCTAGTCTGTTCCCTTTATCACTTGCCACAAAAAAATATGGGTAGCTGTGAAAGAAAACATCCTCTTGAAGAGATACATATTAACAATGGCAACCATCCAAATCCAAAAAGACATCACCTTAATCAAAAGTTAGATATAACGGTTGATGATTCATTAGGAACTGGATTAGCACATGCTTTACCTACAGCTAGCCAATCAATAAAACCTTATGATTATCATTTACCAACACATTCTTCTTTTTCTGCTCAAAAATTACATAAGAAATTACATTCAAGTCAAGTTGATAATGAACCATCTACTTTTGAACAAGAATTAGTTGATATGTCTCAAAAAGCTAAGTATGATCCAAAATCTAGCTCTAAACAAGTTTGGCTTAGACCTGATATACCAAAATTTGATATAAATGAAAAAGATATTGAATTTCAACAATTAGATGCTGAAGAAATGTTTTATAAAGATAAATCTGCTGCTAGATTTTTTGGTGTTACAGCTGAAGGTTATTCTGTTTTATGTAATGTTATTGATTTTAATCATTATTTTTATGTTCCAGTTCCAAAAGGTTTATCAAAAGGTGATGTTGAAGATTTTAAAAAATATTTACGTGAAGCTTATCAAGGTGTTGTTGATGTCTCACTTCTTTTAAAAGAATCAATTTGGGGTTATAACAATAATTCAAAATTACCATTTTTAAAAATTAGTATGAATAATGTTAGATTTATTGGTAAAGTTAGATCAGCTTTTGAAAGAGGTGAAATTCAATATAAAGACTTATTCCCACCTAATGGTTCAATGACTTTTGATAATATTCAATATTTATTACGTTTAATGGTTGATCGTAAAATTACTGGTATGGGTTGGTTAACTGCTCCTGCGGGTACTTATGATTTAGTTAATAGTTCACAAAAGGTTTCTACTTGTCAACTGGAAATTACAATACATTTTTCGGATTTACTATCTCATGCTTCTGAAGGTAAATTTTTAAATATGGCTCCATTAAGAATTTTATCATTTGATATTGAATGTGCTGGTAGAAAAGGTATTTTTCCTGAAGCTGAACATGATCCAGTTATTCAAATTGCTAATGTTGTTTCAAAAGCTGGTGATTCTGTTCCATTTGTTAGAAATGTTTTCACTGTTAAATCATGTTCACCAATTGTTGGTTCTGAAATTTTTTCTTATGAAGATGAAAGAGATATGTTAAAAAAATGGAAAGATTTTATAGTTGCAGTTGATCCAGATGTTATTATTGGTTATAATATTGCTAATTTTGATTTTCCTTATTTATTGAATCGTGCTATAGCTTTAGGTGTTGGTGAATTTCCATATTTTTCAAGATTAAAAACAAGTAGACAAGAAATTAAAGATACTACATTTAGTTCAAGAGCTTATGGTACAAGAGAAAATAAAGTTGTTAATATTGAAGGTAGAATGCAACTAGATTTACTACAATTTATTCAAAGAGAATATAAATTAAGATCATACACTTTAAATGCAGTTTCATCACATTTCTTAGGTGAACAAAAAGAAGATGTTCATCATTCAATTATTACAGATTTACAAAATGGTACTTCAGAAACAAGAAGAAGATTAGCTGTTTATTGTCTTAAAGATGCTTATTTACCAATGAGATTAGCTGAAAAATTGATGTGTTTAGTTAATTATACAGAAATGGCTAGAGTTACAGGTGTTCCATTTTCATTTTTATTGAGTAGAGGTCAACAAATTAAAGTTATTTCTCAATTATTTAGAAAATGTTTAGATTTAGATATTGTTATTCCAAATATGAGAAATGAAGGTGTAAATGAAGAATATGAAGGTGCAACAGTTATTGAACCAAAAAGAGGTTATTATGATGTTCCAATCGCAACTTTAGATTTTGCTTCTTTATATCCTTCAATTATGATGGCTCATAATTTATGTTATACCACTTTAGTTAGTAATGAAGCAATTGAAAGATTAAGTTTGAAAGAAGGTGATGATTATACTAAAACTCCGAATGGAGATTGTTTTGTTAAACCAAATCATAGACAAGGTATTTTACCAACAATTTTAGATGAATTATTAAGTGCAAGAAGACAAGCTAAAAAAGATTTAAAAATGGAAAAGGATCCATTTAAAAAACAAGTTTTAAATGGTAGACAATTAGCTTTAAAAATTTCAGCTAATTCAGTTTATGGTTTTACTGGTGCAACAATTGGTAAATTGCCATGTTTAGCTATATCATCATCAGTTACTGCATTTGGTAGAGAAATGATTGAAAAAACTAAACAAACTGTTATGGAAAAGTATTCAATTAAAAATGGATTCCCATGGGATTCACAAGTTATTTATGGTGATACAGATTCAGTTATGGTTAAATTTGGTTCACCTGATTTAGCTCAATGTATGAAATGGGGTGAAGAAGCAGCTGCATTTGTTTCAACAAAATTCAAAAATCCAATTAAATTAGAATTTGAAAAAGTTTATTATCCATATTTATTAATTAATAAGAAAAGATATGCAGGATTATTTTGGACTAATACTGAAAAGCCAGATAAAATGGATACAAAAGGTATTGAAACTGTTAGAAGAGATAATTGTAGACTGGTTCAAAATGTTATTACAAAAGTTTTAGAATTTATTCTAGATTTAAGAGATGTTCCAGCAGCTGAAGAATTTGTTAAAAAAACTATAGCGGATTTATTACAAAATAGAGTTGATTTATCACAACTAGTTATTACAAAAGCTTTATCAAGACAAGATTATGCAGGTAAACAAGCTCATGTTGAATTAGCAGATAGAATGAGAAAAAGAGATGCAGGTTCTGCTCCAACTTTAGGTGATAGAGTTGCTTATGTTATCATTAAAACAGCTGGTAATAAGAATTATGAAAAATCAGAAGATCCATTATATGTTTTAGAAAATTCCTTACCAATTGATACAAAATATTATTTAGATAATCAATTAGCTAAACCTTTAATTAGAATTTTTGAACCAATTTTAGGTGAAAGAAGAGCAAAAGAATTATTGAATGGATCACATACAAGAACGGTTACAGTTACAAGTGGTAAAACAGGTGGTTTAATGAGATTTGCTAAAAAATCCAATCAATGTAAGAATTGTAAGGCAGCAATTCCACAAGAAGAAACTTTATGTAAGAATTGTAAAAGCAAATCAGGTGAATTATATGGTAGAGAATTAGCTAAAATGAATAGTTTAGAAGTTAAATTCAGTAAATTATGGACTGAATGTCAACGTTGCCAAGGTTCATTACATCAAGAAGTTTTATGTTCAAATAAAGATTGTCCAATATTTTATATGAGAAAGAAATGTCAAAAGGATCTTGTAAAACAAGCTGATGAAATAAAGAAATGGGATTCTACAAGTTGGTAAATTTAATTTGTTTTTGTGTTTTTGTGTTTTTTTTAATTTATTTATATACAATGTGTAAAAAGACTGTACAGTGTATGCTTACTTATTTATTTATTATGCTCCTTTTTTTTTTTGAAATATAATATATTTTGTTTTTCAGTTTAACTTGATTCATTCAGAGAAGCAGAATCTCTATATTTTTACTGCATCACCCAATATTCTATTTCCAGATTCACTGCTAGCTTAATTGTATATTTGTGTATTTATTTGTTTGTCAATTTGATATAATTAATGGCCATGGTACATGTAATGTATAAACACTACATGTATAACCATATCACCCTTTATTTCCGTACCTACTACACGTAGCTCCGAACCCGAAACCCGCGCGATTCAACCTTTAGGCTTTAACCCCTAAATGCGAGACATGCCGAGCATTTTCTATATCTCCGAATACGACGAAGCACTGCTACAGCTACAGCCGCACATGCAGGCCCAGTTTTTAACGAAAATTCGAATTCATGCATCAAGAATTTTTAATTGAGGGACAAGCTAGCAAAGGTTCAAATCGTTATATAAAAAGAAATATATCTGTATGTGAAGTGAATGATATAGTATTTGTAATCATATAGATGACCAG
This sequence comes from Ambrosiozyma neoplatypodis, assembly GCA_030567495.1. Classification (NCBI taxonomy): domain Eukaryota; kingdom Fungi; phylum Ascomycota; class Pichiomycetes; order Pichiales; family Pichiaceae; genus Ambrosiozyma; species Ambrosiozyma neoplatypodis. The sequence continues at coordinate 3,094 of JAJLSG010000009.1, read as the reverse complement.
ACATTTGTTTTTTATTGTTATAAATTAGAATTAATTTGGTTGCAACTTGCAACTTAATTGCAAAAAAAAAGTGGAGATTAAATTAAAGGAGTTGCGTGCATGTAGTTGCAAGAGTTGCCCATGCAATCTTCTTCTGTACATCATTCATTATATATTGTATTCTTATTTTTTTTTTAATTAAGATATCGATCGATAGGAATTAACGTACTTTAATTTTTAACGTACGTACGTACTGAATTTAATTCGATCATTAAAATTAATTACAAATTTACAATTCAATTAATGAATTATAAGGAATTCAAATTATTCAGCTAGCTATAGGGAATATTTCGTTTATAAAAGTTGCTCCGGACTCTGCATATATATGATGAGTTATAACCATTTTTAAAAGAATTTAATATCAAATTAATTTATATTTTATACCCGCTACTGTATATATAGCTATAGCTATACTGTGTACAGTTTATACCGCTTAATCTATCGTCAAATTGGATATATTATAATATTAGGTGAAACAAATTAAGGTGATAAGTTTTACCGTGAGCGTTCATATAGTCGATCATGATTCATGATTGATATGATATATAACTCTATCGTATATATCTTGATTGGGTGATTTGGGTAATGTACAAATGTATACTGATACCATGCAGTCTGACGGAGTTAAACTATTAAAAAAATCAAATGAATTATAGTGAAAAGAAATTAAAGATAAGATCAATAACAAAGATGTAAATTCATGTAATTGCGTATACGTTAGAGACTTTAAGTTAACGAAAGTTCCAGATAAAATATTATATTAAAGACTACGTTAATTAGCTATAAAGCAATTTAAAGGATTAAATTTAACAATAAATTAGCTATATAGCTATAGAGTTGAGTAAACTTAAATTGATTGGTTATAAAAGAATTATATAATATATAGCTGGGATTGATTCAATTAATTGAATCGAGGATCGAATTTATAATCAACTACAGTACGTATCAATCAATCAATTTCACAGCTAGCGATCTCAATTATTAAGCAATATTGAGCATATATATATCTATCAGAGTTTTTGACTTGATTCTTTAATTAATTATAGCATTTAATTTATAATTAATTGATATAAATTCAAATTCAACTGTTCAATTAATTAACACAATAAATAAATCAAAATCAAAATCAAAATCAATATCAATATCAGAATATTAAGAATAATTAGGATTTATAGGAGTCTTGCTTCGTCTCTTGAATAACCTAATTAAGTAAGAGTTCGGCCGGTAAGCGCTAGCTGCGCTGTACGTTCGATTTTCGCTAAATGATCGGCCAATATTGACTCATTTAAAATTATACGTACAACTTAAGTGCCGAAGCGATCGATCTGATCAACCGAACTTAACCTGTCTATCCCCGAGTCTGATTAGAAATCCAAATTCATTTTTTTTTTATTTCATTTCACAACAACTTCTTGTACGGAATAGTGAATTTAACTCATAGTTTCAAAGTGTTAATTGCCTCTGTTGAAAGGAGTGAATGTAGTGTATAACAAATAATATATGCCTCATACGGGGGACAGCCAGTTAGAAGACAACAACTAGCAATAGCCATTTTTTCGTAACACGGATTAAGGCCGGCTGAAAAAGCTCGTTTCTCTCTCCCGTGAAAAAAACACGCACCGTCCGAGAATCCTCATCTCAGTGCGTACCTTAATCACCGAACACTACTCGCTTTCCAAAACTGTTAATCCGAACCACTCACAATATCCTTGCCGATGCTCTGTTCTGAGCAAGCTCCTGTGCCCGACCGACCACCGAGCTGTTAGTCTGACAAATGTTTTAAATTTTCTATATAAACTCTTGTAATCCCCTACTTTTTTAAAATCTATCAATTCCTATACAACCAACTTTTTTTATTTCTTTATCAAACTTTCATACTATTATCCTTGTTATATTGAATGCAATACCTTATAATATAAATTACTATAATTTTACAAATGACTTCAATGCAACGTTCAAGTATTTCAGACACATATTTACTCGCTTCAAAAGTGAAATCAAGATTAACAAAAGAAGCTGTTAGATCAGATGTTAATTTACATAGATTGGTTTGTCAAGCAAACTTATTGGATAATTTAATTGAATTCTTAAATGATAAACAAACTCATTCAACTACAACAACTAATACTAAACATTCAACTAATGCTTCAAGAATTTCATTTGAATCAATTCATACAACAAAAGATGATCATAAAGTTCATTTCTCATTACATGATTCAACAAAAAATAATTCAAAAACACATTTAGATGATTTTAATGATGATGATTATGCTAATACTTCAGATGATTCTGATTTTGATTCTGATGATGATTCAGATTATGAATATGAATATTTTGATGAAGATGATGATTATGATATTAGTGATGATGATGAATTAAATACTCCAATTACACATACAACAAGTACTGATATAAATAGTGATAAAAATAAATTTTATTTAACTTTTGATGATGATGAAGATGAAGATAAATTTATAGAAGTTTCTAATGAATATGAATCTGATTTATCAGATGATGAAGAATTTGGTTTAACATTATCAAGAGTTCCAAGTTATAAACATTCTCCTTATTCTTTACAACACCATAATACTACATCAACTATTGATATACATGAACCTGAAGCTGCTCCAAGATCTCAAAATACCACTACTACTATTACAACAACTACTATTTATTCAAGTGATGACGAAGATGATTATGATTATGATTTAGGTGAAGTTCATGATTTACCTTCATTATCCTCTTGTTCCTCTGCTTCTTCAAGTGAAGAATTACATGATGATATTCCGCATAAAGCTGAACTTTTAGAATGTGATCTTGGTGATTTAGAACAAATGAAATTTTTATTAATATCTGGTCATAACAATAATAATACTAATCACAATGAAAAGTTTTTAACATCAGTTTGTTAATAGTTTAATTAATATCTTACCTGCTAATATACCTTTTTTATTTTGATAATCAAAGATGCTTTATTGGAGTTTCAATTCAAACGTTATATATAATATCCTTACTCCAGCTTTCATTCTACAAAACAAACATATACAACTTTTTT
>JAJLSG010000008.1:0-48619 GCA_030567495.1 Ambrosiozyma neoplatypodis | reverse complement strand
GTTTTGATTTGATTTGTTTTGTTTGATGATAGAGTATTATTATTATTAGTTTTCAATTTGCTTATATATTAAGTTAATTATTAATTTGTTTTACTTTGTTTTATATATAGCAAATTATTGAATATTTGAATTTTTTGTCCAATTTAATTGTTTGTTTGTTTTCTAATCTTTCTCTTTTTCTTTTTCTTTTTCTTTTTCTGTTTTTTTACTCTTCACTTTTTTGCACTTTACTGATCGGTTTTTACTTTTTTACATTTACAATTTTTTATATATTTGAACTATTATTTATTTGCTTTGATATTTATTATTAAAATTTTGTATACTTAAAAAAAAATTAGGGAACTTTTCATGTTCTTTCTGCTTATAACGATTCAACTTTTCAAGTTAATAAAACAAGACCGACTAGTTGAATTACATGTATTCATCCTTTAAATTAATCATGTATGTTTTATTCAAATATGATATTGATCTTTATTCCAACTATCTATAGATTCTATACCTTTCAAACCAAAACTATGTAATGTAATTGTCTACTGAAATATCGCATAATTCAAACCAAAAAGGATTACATATACACTTGTTATACGTTAAAAAAAATTTTTAACGCTGGCTAATTAAAGCAATTATATCATGAATACAATTAATCAGTTATATATGTAACTTAGAATGAAAAGGATACAAGTTTACATTAATACTGATGGATATTTTATATACTGAAGTCATTATATTAAAACCGTAATAAATAATAAGAAGAAGTAAAGACCAAATCAAAAAAGAGAACTGATAAAAAATCATTAAAGCAAGTAGAATATGAGAATTGTACAAAATTGATAAGAATGAATGAATGAATGAATGAATAAATAAATGAATTAAATTTAATCTAATTGTTTTTTGTTTCATATAGAATATGAATAAATAATTAAAACAACATCATCAAACCACCATCATGAATAACATAATCATTAGATGAAGTATGTTTACACATACCATTTACCAGTTTGATTAGCTTTAGCAATTAATGAAGGCCAGATGACAAAGGCAGTTAATGAACCAGCCCAAGCAGTGATTCTAACAGCATGACCACCTAATTCTTTAAATAATGGGTTTGGACCAATTCTTTTAGCTGCTGCTCTGATGATAGTTGGTTGCATTTTTGTGTATAATTTGAAAGAGGGATACTATTTATTGAAAGTTGAAAAGAAAAAGAAAGTGAAACTCCATTGAAACTTTAAAGGGGAATCCAGAGGTATTTATACCAATCCAGTTACTGTACTCTAATGGGCAGTTTCAAAGAGATCCTTAAAATCGAAATGTGTTTAGAGTCGTCGAATCAAATGGCGTGATTTGTTAGCAAGAGAAATCGTCTGATTTTTTTCACAGAGGAAAATTTTAATTCTGTTACTGGATTGAGCACAAGGTCCACTGGCGAATCAGAGGGTGCTATTTTGACATTATGATTGTTATTTGTATATTAATGTTGTCTGTCGTCTTTCTGGTTGTGTGTTGTGTTTGTGCTATACCATTCTGATATAGCTGTTCTTGATAACGGTTTGTTGCTGTACCAGAGAGTCACTGGTCATAGGAGCCGGTTATAATCCCGGCTATAGCTCAATTGCTGCGAAGAAGTTCCATTTTATCCTTACATGTATAGTCGAGAAAACCGGACAGGGAGCTTATGTTAATTTTATATAGCTGGTCAATGATTGGCTGATATTGGGTGAATACAATTCAATTGAATATATAAACTAAACATAATAATTAAATGAACTTCATATAAACCTATAAACAAATTAAACACAAAAACCATATATATGCCAAATTAATGCAATTAATATATATAATCAATATTAACAATAATATTATAACTAAATTAAAACTAAAAACAAAACAGAACCAATTAATATTAATTAAGGGAAGCCCATAAACTTAAATAATGCAGTAATTTAATTGATAAATAATATATATCAACATCTTTCCAGATAAACTTCAAACATTCCATATTTTTTTCTTATTCAAATATCCAACAAATGAAGACCAACCTAAAAATACAGTTAAAGATGTAGACCAAACACCAATTCTAATAACATGACCACATAATTCTTTAAATATTGGATGAGGACCTAATCTTGCTTTTCCTGCTGCTCTTATAACTAGTGTTGGTTGCATTTCTTAATTTATAAATGTGAATTAAAGAAAATGAATCATATCATGTTTTTAATTGATTCTTGATTGTATATGGATTAATTTGGGAAATTAATGGGTTTAAATATTCTTTTGATTTCATAACCCGATTTTTAGAATATTATATTAATGTAGTATATTTAAAAGGCCTTGTTATCTTAATTGGTTGTATAGATGGAAATGTTTACTTTATCAAATCCCTATCCCTAGATCGAGTAAGTTCCGGAAGCATTCCTCTTAAATTGATTCACCGACTTCAATTTACGATTCTTGTATTTGTAATTGATCAATTAATTCTATATGATTTAACAACGATATGATTATTTTAAGAAATTGTTTTCGTTTTTAAATTGGGAAAATGTTCACAATTAAGGGATACGGAAAAAGTTTAAAAGTAGCACTCCCTACAAACCCCGACGATAGAAAGTCACTAAACTAACGATTAATATTATCGATCGATCTATTTATGAAAAACAATTAACAAGAATAAAAAATTCAAAAGCAAAAGTAAATCCAAGTAAAAATATACAAGTTAAAAGAAACTAATCCTTCTTTTCTTCAACAACATCATCTTTCTTTTCTTCTTCTTTAGAATATTCTAAATATTTAGCAATAGCTTGACCACCATTAGTATCTTCATCAACTTTTCTAATACTATCAATAAAACCAAAGAATCCATGGAATGTCTTTTCAGTCATTTCTTGATCATAAATTCTATCATAAATAAATGATTTTTTAAATTCTTCCATTTCTTTTTCATATTTTTGAAATGTTAAAGCATCATAACCATAATCAATTAATCTATCATTATAACCACCATAAACTGGCTGTTCTAATAATAAACCTAATGAAGGAGCTTTTGGAATATTAACTTTTGCAGCATTGAATGCATCAGAAATTCTACTTGTTGGAGCACCAGTACGAATAACTAATGTAACTAAACCAATCATTTTTCTAATTTGATGCATCATGAATGATTGCCCATGAACTTTAATTGAAATCCATTCCATATCTTTGATAATAAATGGTTCAGAAACATTAAAATCTAACATATATCTATTTGCTGAATTATCTTTAAATGGTTTACCAATTGTAAAATTATGGAAATTATGATGACCTCTATATAAATTTAATGCTTCTTGAATATTAGATAATTTAGTTTTTGAAATTCTATATTTTTTTCTAGCTTCATTACTTTCTTTTCTAATTTTTTCATGAGACATTTGATATGGAATTGATAATTCAAGACCTTCTCTAAGAGCTTCTTCAATTTGAGTTATAACATTTTCAGTAATACCTTCATCATTTAATTTTGAATATAAATTAGTCCAGAATTCTGCATCTTCTAAATTTTCTCTTTTACTTAATTTACCTAAAACAGAACTTGGTTTTGGTGGAATAAATGAATAAGTTGGCATTAAATATTCATAAATTCTTGAAGAACACATTTTTCTACAATCAAATGCATTATTGACACGACTGTAACCCCATAATCTAATTTGATCAGGTAAAAATGAATTAACTTTTTCAACAATATCTTTATCTTCAATAATCATTTTTAATGAAACAACATTACCAGCAGCATGAACACCTTTATCAGTTCTAGCAGCTCTCATAAAACCAGATTTCTTTAAATCATTTGAATTGTTTTTTGAAATTGCACCTGCTTTCACCATTGCTTCAAAAAAATCACCTTCAATTGTTTTAGCAGGTGGATTTAATTGCATACCACTATAACCTGTACCACAATAACCAATTAAACAAGCAACTTTACGTTTTGGTTTTCTCTGTTCATTAGCATAAATTGGGTTTCCTTCTTCATCAACAATACGTCTATTTCAAAAAAGTAAAAAAAAAAAAGTTAGTTAGTATAATTGATTTTTATTTTTATTGTTAAAAGATATAATATTGATAATTGATTTATAAACGCATACCCACGAGTCCGGGTTTTTCTGAAGAATTCTTTGTCTTTTAGCGGTGTTGCCAACATAGTCTCCTTTTCTTGCTCTAAGCCATTTGTTTTGTTGTCCTCTTTTATAGGCTTGTTCAGTTTCTTCATCGTTGAATTCTCTCTTTTTATATTTTTTATCACCACTGTGGGATGAATGTTCTTCATTTTTACCAGCTGTAGTAGATGGTTTGGAAACACTATCATCTTTGACCGGGATTGGCACTTGTTCCTTGGTGTTGTCAGACATTTTTGTATAGTTTAAAGAAAGAGGAAAAACTCATATCAAATTCAGTTTAATTGTTGAAATTGAGCTCTGGATTTTGAAAAAATAAAAATAAATTAAAAAAATAAAAAAAAAAGACGTGCGGCACTGCGGCTCAGTTTTTTTTTTTTGGAAAATTTTAATAAATTTTTATCAAAACTGTGAAATATTTAAACGATTCCTAGTCTTTTCATTCAATTTGTAAACCACAAACATAATGAGATCCTTAACAGAAGAAGAAACAAAAGTTGTTTTTGAAAAATTAGCAAACTATATAGGAAGAAACATTGCATTATTAATAGATAATAAAGAAAATCCACATGTTTTCAGACTTCAAAAAGATAGAGTTTATTATGTTCCTTTAAAGATAGCACAATTAGCAACTTGTATAGCAAGACCAAATTTAATGTCATTAGGTACTTGTTTTGGTAAATTCACTAAAACTGGTAAATTTAAATTACATATCACTTCATTACAATATTTATCAACTTTTGCAAAATATAAAATTTGGATTAAATCAAATGGTGAAATGCCATTTTTATATGGTAATCATGTTTTAAAAGCTCATATTGGTAAAATGAGTGAAGATATACCTGAACATGCTGGTGTGATAGTATACTCAATGAAGGATGTTGCTTTAGGGTTTGGTATTAGTTCAAAATCAACTATAGAGGCTAGAAGTTTACAACCAACTGCAATTGTTTGTTTTAGACAAGCTGATGTTGGTGAATACTTAAGAGATGAAGATACTTTATTTACTTAGATTTATTGTTCACAATCAACCTTATTTCTTATTTGTTTCTTGTTATTCTAAAATCAAAAAATACTATATTATATAACTTTTCTTTACTCTCTTTTGGTTTTTCTTTTTTCGTCTGCATTATGTATACTATTAATATAATAATTTAAAGATATTAATTAAATGAAAAATATATGTATATTTACTTTTATTACACAAGAAAAAAATAAGTTATGAAAATCAGAGTTAATTGAATTATTTTCTACCTTTCTTCTTATTCTTCTTCTTATTTTTTGAAGATGATGAATGTGAAGTATTAGTATTAGTAGTAGTAGTAGGAGCTGGGGTAGATTCTTTAGTTGAAATGTTTAATGATTGTTCAGTAGCAGCATCAATGGAACCACCTTGTGTATCTTTATTATTCTTCTTACTCTTCTTAGATCTATAATAAGATCTATCTTTTAATGGAAGCCATCTTTCTTCATCAATCTTAGCAGTTAGATCCTTTGGTAATCTCTTCTTCTTTGATTTCACTTTCTTAACCTTCTTCTTTGTAATTTTAGAAGAGGTAATTGTAGATTTCTTAATCTTAGAAGACAATAATGGTTGAATATCTTGTTTTATTAATTCTTCAACATCAATATCTCTAATAAGATCTTCAACTGGTGTTAAAGTACTATTTGTTGAATCATTATTTAAAATACTTGAAACTAAAATATCATTAAATTTAGTTAATCTATTAAAGATATTTTTAGCTTTTTCTTCATCAAATGAAAGTAATTCAATACCAATATATTTATAATATTTCAAATCAACATCAGCATCAGATTGTTCAATTAAAATTGAATATATTTGATTTAAAGCAGAAACCTTAGCACTGTTTCTATCTAAAGAATCATAAACTGCTATTAATAAACGTCCAACAGCAGGTATTTTTAAATTATCTTGATTAAATTTCACCAAATTCTCTAAAATTAAGCTAGCATTATTTAAATTATTTTTATTAACACTTAATTGAACAGCTAATAAAACCATTGGTAAATCAGTTGGATTTGACATCACATATTTGAAAATCTTTTGATCTCCTATTTTAGATAATGTAGTTAGGGCTAATGGTAAATATGAACCAGGGAATTCTTTATTATGAGAGGAAGCTGATTTTTTAATATCTTTACCTGATTTATAAGCCAATAAGATTTCATTTCTTTGTAAAGTTTTAATTTGTGGTAATGTTAATCTATCCAAAATGTTGGAGCTTAATGAATTAGGAAAATTCAATTGACGATATAATAAACTTGGAATTGAATCTTCGTTATTATTTAATGATAATAAATTATTAGTAATCAGTAATTTAAAAATTTCATCTTTTAAAGATGTTAATTTAGATAATATTGCAGATGCTTCATCTGGTCTATTAAGTAATTGATTGACATATGCAATTTGTATTTCAATAGGTGTTAATTCACTAATCTTTACTTCTTCATCAGAATCTGAAAAATATGAACTTGCCATTTGATGTGCTTGATTTAATAATTTTAATGCATCTTCAAATTGATATTCTCTAATTTTAATTAAAGCTTCATTAAAAATCAAATCATAAGATGAAGAATCACTTTTAGAAACAGGAACAATTGAAACATTATTTTGTGATTGAAATTTAATTTGAGAAATAACAGCTCTTTCATTAACACTTATGTCTAATTCTTCAGATTTTATTCTACTTTCAGAAACTAATTTTTGATATAATTCTAAAGCTTCTTCATTTTTACCAATACGATAATAATGTTGAGCTAAAATATGAAGAAAACCAGTATTTGAAGAAATATCATTATTAGATTTTAATTCTTGTAAATTTTCAGCATCATTTAATTTATAATAAACATAAGCTTTTTCTAGTAGTAAAGATGGATCATTAGATAGTTTTTGATGTGATTTAATTAATTGAGATGCAGTTGAATAGTTATCTAAATTGATTAAAGCAACTAAACATTGCTTTAAAGCTTTAACATTAGTTGGATCTTTTTTTAAAACATTGAAACCAGTATCATAAACTTGTTTGTGAGAATCTGATTTTGTATAAATTTCCAATTTGGAAATTAGATCAACCAAAGACATTCTGATAAAAGACAGTAATTTTTTATTTAGTTTTCAGTGGAAATAACCTATAAAAGTAAGGTATCCTGTGAGCATCTTTAACGTTGATGGTTTGATCAACGCACAAGTTGGAAAACTACGAGCGGCCGGGTAACACAAACATGTGATCAGGTCACGTGCAGGTACACCGAACACCGACGTGGCGCAGAGTGTAATTTGCCACGGTAATCAGCCTCCCAGAAATCAGGACGATTTTCGATAACTCCATGGATCATGGATATCAATTCAAGAAGTGCTTTTGGTGGCAAAACAATTTAAACAAACTATATAAAGTTAAACTTAAGATACAATGGCTAAAAAAGGTGGTAAAAAAGGTAAAGAAGAACCAGTTGAGGTCCAATCAAATGAACCTGATTGGGAAGATGGTGCTAAAAAGCCAAACAAGAAGCAACAAGAAAAAGATTCTAAAAGACAAAAAGAATTAGAAAAGAAAAAAGAAAGAGAGGAGTTACTTAAAGCAGAAGAAGACTCAACTCCTTCAAAGAAAGGTGGTAAAGGTGGTAAAAAGGGTAAGAAAGCTGGCCGTTCTGATTTAGATGATGCTTTGAGTTCTTTTGGTCCAAAAGGTTCTATTAATGCCGATGGTTTAGATGACTCTTTAGCTGCTTTATCATTATTGAAAAAAGATGCAGTTGGTGATAAGGATATTGATAGACATCCAGAAAGAAGATTCAAAGCTGCTTTAGCTGCTTATTCTGAACGTAGATTACCTGAATTGAAGAAAGAAAGCCCTGGTTTAAGAAAGCAACAATTAGAACAATTGATTTACAAAGAATTCCAAAAGTCTGATGAAAATCCATTTAATAAGGAAACTATTGTTAGTTATAATGCTAGAGAAGAAGATGTTGATAATCTTAAGAAATCTGTTAGAGACAAGAGAACCAAGAAGTTTGAACGTTAGAAGTCTTTTTTTTTCTAAATATATGCATTTTAATGATAATACTATCATTATTTCTTTTTCTTTTTAATTACATATAAACTTCCGATATATTATTGACAAATTACTATCATCTAATTGAATACCAACTTAGTATATATAAACAAAAAGCAAGGAGGAAAATAGTATACTTAAAAAGTAAAAAGTAGACTTAATTAAATAGTAATATAGTAATAGTAATAAGTTATAGTAATTGTACATGGGTTATTTTATGGGAATACAAAGAAAAACAGTATTTATTCATCATCTTCTTCATCATCAACGATCTTAGCAGCCTTTTTATGAACACGTTCAACAGCTGGCTCTTCTTCTTCATTATCTTCTTCTTTACCTTCTGTATCATCTTCATCTTCATCTTCATCATCATTAACATCAGGCATTTCTTCATCACTCTTTTCTGCTTCAGGCTCTTCTTCATCTTCATCACCAAACATATCATCATCTAAATCTTCATCACTATCTTCAATAATTTCTTTAGATAAAGTACTTTTCTTTTGCAGAATCTTTTTCTTTGGCTTCTTTCTCTTAGTTTCACCGCCAGTAGCTCTTCTCTTTCTCTTACGAGTAGTACCGTCATCGTTATCATCACCAAATAATCCATCATCTTCAGAGTCTGAACCACTTGATTCTGATATATCAGAATTAACGATTTTAGCTTTCTTCTTTCTACCTGAACCTGCTTTTCTACCTCTCTTCTTTTTAGGTTTTGAATCATCATCGCCTTCCAATTCATCTTTCAAATCTTTTTCTTCTTCTAATCTCAATTGATTCCATTCTTTAGATTTTTCTTCTAATTCTTTTCTTTGAGCAGCTAATTTTTCAGCTTGTATCTTTTGTTCTTCTTCTTGTTTTAATTTTTCTTCTAATTTCTTAGCTTCTTCTTCCTCTTTCACTCTTTTAGCTTCTTTTAATTTCTTATCAAATTCAATTTCATATTCTCTTTGTTCTATAATAACTTTTTCTAATTGTTTGACTAATGCATTACCAGCATTAACTCTTAATTTCAAATCAGATGCAGCATATGGTGGATGTTCAGATTCAGATAATTCTTCAAGTGATTTAATAGCTTGTTCTAAACCATGAACACATTTTTCTAAGCCTTCAACAGTTCTCTTGGAAGAAGGTAATTTTCTAATGAAATCAGCTAATTGAAATTGAATATAAGCAATATTAAATTTGAATGGTGGAGAAGGACTTAATTCATATGCTTTTTGAATTATTTCTAATGATGTTTTAAAGTAATCCAGATTTTTTTCAAATGTACCTCTTAACATCCATGCTCTACTTAAGAAATTTAATGTTCTAACATCTTCACCATTTGAAAATCTTTGTAAAGCAATATCATAACTTTCAATGGCTTTTGAAAATTGTTTAACTTCAAGCAAACAATGACCTAAATTTAAATAAATTGAAACATCATTTAATGAATCTCTAACTTTTCTAAAGATTTCTAAGGCAACACCAGATTGTTTTTTATCAGCAAAAATAATAGCAATACCTTGAGCAGCAAATGCATTATGAGGATCTAAAGTTAATGATTTTTGATATAATTGAGCAGCTCTAACATAATATTGATCTTTTTTACCTTGATCTTTAGTTTCTCTTGCTAATGTACAATAAATATTACCTAATGAAATTAATGCATATGTATCATGTGATGTGAATTTAACTAAAGTTTCACGATGATGAGAACTTTCTAAATCTCTTGATTTATCACTTGTTATTTGATGTTTCTTACCAAATTTCTTAACATACCAACCATAAAATGATCTAACTTCTAAATCATCAGATGCTTTTTCTAATAGTTCTGTAATTTCTTCTTTAACATTTTCATTTTCAGATACACAAGATAATAATAAGTATCTTAATTTAGCAGATATATAATTTGGAGATTGCTTCAATATATCATCATACATTTCCATTGCATCTTTAATATCATCTGGTTTATTTGTAGATTCTTTGTATCTTGCAAGGTTATATTTTAATGTAATTTCTAAAGCTTCAGCAGTTTCGCCTGTTTCTTGTTCTCTTAATGAATTTAATGCATCTTCAAATAAAATTGATGATTCACCATCATTTTTCAATAAACCAAAAACGCCAATATTATTCAATAAGGCATAAGAAATTTCAGATTGGGATTTACCAGAAGCCAATTCTTGATCTTTAGCCATTTGTAAATATTTTAATGATTGAGATAAGTCTTTTTCTTCATAAACCTTTGACAATGCTAATAAAGCAGATATACTAATAGTTTCATGTTGATCAGTTGCCAGTTTAATATATTTCTCTAAGTATAGAATTGATTTACTAAACGTTTTTGAGCTTTTAGAATAAAGCATACCTAAAGCATAAGTAACTTCAATAATTCTTGAATTGGTTTCTTGAATTTTTTCAAATGCTCTAATTGCTTCTTGAAATTCTTTTCTAACAACTAAACATTGACCATAACCAACTCTTGATAACATATTTTTATCATTTAGTTTAATTGAATCAGAATATAATTTTTGAGCTTGAATAACATTACCTTCAACAAATTTACATCTAGCTAACCAAAAATTAGCATCACTTTTAACATTTGATGAAGCTTTTAAACTTTTAACAACACCTTCACAAATACGTTCAGTAGTACTATAATCACCTTTTGAAAAGAAATATGAAGACAAAACAACTTGAATAACTTCATTAGATGAATCATCATTGTATGAAGCTTTAATAAATTCTAATGCTTCTTGATATTTAGTCATAAAATCATCATCAGATTTAGAATTAATGAAACAATCATCAAATTTAGCTAAAGAAATTAAAATTTTAGCTTCTAAATTGTTTTCAGGATTAACTTGAATTGAATTTTGCCAAGCTTGATTAGCTAATTCTTTTCTTTCTAATAACCAGTAACATAAACCAATACCAATTCTTGGATCAGGTCTTAATAAAGGATTTAAAGTTAAACATTTTTGAAATAATTTTAAAGCAGATAGGTAATTTCCTCTGTAAAAGAAAATTTTACCTTTACCCATTAAAGCATAACAATTTTTTGGATGTTTATGTAATAATGAATCAAAAGTTCTTGATTCTTTTTCATAATTGTATTTTTCAGATTTTCTAGTTGATGAAGCAGAAGATAATGCTAATAAAGCTTGAGTTAAAACTATACTTTCATTTGTTGAATCTAAAGTTAAAGCAGTTTTATTTTCAGTTGTAGCAGTCTCAAAATTAACAATTTGTGTATCCTTATTTTGTTTAGTTAAATACAACCAAGCTATGAAATTATGAAATAAAGCTTGTATTTGTCTTGGTGCTTCTTTAATATGAGATTCATTTAAAGCAGTTCTAGCAACATTTAAAGCTTCATCGATTTTACCTTGATTTGCATAAGCTCTACCAACTGCTAACCACTGAACATGAGATGAACGTTCATTACTTAAAACAGTTAAAATTTCAGTAGAATCATCAGGTAAATCAGTCATTGCATCAATAATAATTTCACCATCATTAATTGGAATTGTAATATCTGTTGTTGTATAACTTTCTCTCTTTGATTCATCTTCAATTGAACTTAAATAGAAATTAGCAGATAATTCAAATTCATCATTAGTGAGTACAGTATCAGTCATGATGAGGTTTTAAATTTCTTAATAACGATCAATACAATGACTTTATATTGCTTTATCTCTATATTTTTGACCTTTATTTCTTTAAATCTTTGTTGTCTCTTTTCAACTTTTGATAATTTCGAAAAATCTCATTTTGTCGTGCGTCGCTCAAAATTTAATTTTTTTATTTTTATTTTTATTTTTTTTATTTTTTTTATGATTTTATGATTTATATCATTTTTTTAAAACATTTTGATCCAATTTTAATTTCATTTAAATATTTTAATCAATTCAAAAATGAAAGAAGAATCACTTAGGATTTATGTTGGTTCAATTTCACAATCTCTAGCTGAAAACATTCAAGATTTAGAAACAAGATTTTCAAAATTTGGTGAAATTTTAAAATCATTTGAAATTCATAATAAAGAAATTTTAAATTATTATTATGGTTATATAACAATTTTATTTAAAACAAATGAAGATTTCAAAAGATTAAAAAAATCATTTAACGGTAGTAATTTTAAAGGTTCAAAATTAATTATTGAATTAGCAAAACCTGATTTTAAAGAAAATTGGTTAAAAGATTCTAAAAGACAAGATAATAAAATAATTCAAAGAAGAAAAAGACAAGCTATATCAGATCGTAGAAATTATAGAATAAATCAATTTGAACATGTTACTAAAAATCCTTTCAAAAATGAATTAGTTATAAAAGGTAGAATTAGAAAAACCCAAAGAAAGGATGATGATTTAAAAAAATTAACATTAAGAGTTAATTTCAAAGGTACCATTAAATACATTAAATGTAGAAAAACTAAAGTTTGGGGTTATAATAAAAATAAGAATTTAAAAGATTTAGTATTTAGATTTATTAATAATCAATGGAAAACTGGTAATGATCATATTTTAGAAAAATTAGATAAAAGTCAAATTATATTCAATAATTCAAGAGTCAAATTAGTTGATCAAAATGATGAAGATGAAGAGATTAAAGAGGAAGAAGAAGAAATCGACGAAGAAAAAAATAAATTGAATAAAGTTTTAGGATCATTATTAAGTAAATATGATTTTGATAAACCAATTGAACTAGAAAATAATGAAAATAATGATGAATATGGTGGAGCAGATTATGAATTTAAAGGAGGTTTAAGTAATTCAGATGATGAAGATGATGAGATGGATATTGATTATGACAATGTTCCAAGTATCATTGAACAATCTAAACAAAATAGAGATCAATTTAAAATGGTTCATTATAGTGAAGATGATGACGAAGAAGATGAAGACTTTTATAAGAATTTAACTAAAGAGACACCACAAAATGGAAATGAAATAATTGAAGTTAAATCTAAACCAGTTAATGACGATAAACCATTACAAAATCAAAATCAAAAGGTTGATTCAGATTTAGATGACGAATTTATTCCAACATTTGGTGGTAATACTACTACCAAAGAGCAAGAACAAGAAAAAGTTAATCCAAAGAATAATACAACAGAACATTTAAGATCATTATTAAATCCAATAAAAGAACAACAATCATCATTCCATTTCGAATTAGATGAATCAGATATAGATGAATCTAAAAACATTCCTAAAGAAGAGATATCAGAATCGATACCAACAGCAACAATCGAAAAAGAAGAAGAAACATTCAAACCAATAACAGAAGTTAAGAAAAGAAATGGATTATTTTTCCCTTATTTCGATTCACCATTTTTAGTTGCACAAACTCAATTAAATAAATTAAATGATTTTAATCAATTTGATTCTAAAACTTATGATGAATGGTTTTATGAAAATAGAGGTGAATTAAATAGAGAATTTAGAGGTCGTAAAAGAGATGTTTTAAGACAATTCAAAAAGAAAAACAAAGGATCTTCTTCTTTATCAGGTCATAATGGTGTTATGATTTAAGTATATTTTATATTTATTTTGTTTAAATTTTAATTTGCTAGATCAACAAAAACTGTAATAATAAACAATTGCAATGAATGTATTAAATAAAAATTGCATATAATATATAAGGGAATGGGGAAAGTAAACTAAACTAAACTAAACCAGTAGTAGCAGTAAAAAACAAATAAATCCAAGCAAAGAAAAAATAAAAAGTAACAAAAAAATAAAATTATGTTATAAGAAAACCCCAAAAAGCATAATACAGCATATAACAAAACAAACAAAATCCTTAAACATGCTTAGCCCCTAATTCCCTGAACTAAACAAAATAACATATGATATAAATTCCTGTGCAGTAGTAAGTGTATTGGCTTACCATTCCATTTAAAGAAAAGAAAAATTATTAGAAAATAAAAGAAAACCAATCATAATTGTCAAAATGATAAAACCAAATAATAACAATGTAGAAATAAATCTAAAAATGTTCAAACTAATGAACTAATTGCTTGATATCATCCAAAATAATATTAACATCATTAATTAAAGTTTCTGGAACATCAAGATTTTCTAAAGTTTCTTCTAAAGTTTCATTTTCATTTGAAGCACCAGAATAATTCCAAAAGTCAGATAAATCTTTACCAGCACCATTATAAATTAAAATATTTGGAGTACCATCGGTTGGAATTGAATCTAAAGCATTTTTGGTACCAAATTTAATTATACTAGCTTTCAAATCAGCTGGAGCAATAGCAGATGATGAGAATAATGAATCTGATTCTGGTTGTAAAGATAAGAAATAAGTTAATAAACCACAAACATGTGGAGAAGCCATTGAAGTACCTGATAAGACAGCAGTTGCAGTATCAGAACCAATATATGTTGATAAGATATTTAAACCTGGAGCAAAAATATCAACACATTTACCGTAATTAGAGAAATATGCTCTTGTATCAGATAAAGTTGAAGCACCAACAGTAACTGGATTTTCAGCAGCAGCTGGTGAAGTATTACAAGCATCTTGATTTTCATTACCTGCAGCAACAGCAAAATGAATACCAGCTTTAACAGCAGCATTAACAGCTAAATCTAAAGCTGGAGATTTACCACCACCTAAAGACATGTTAGCGGTAGAACCTTTAAAACCTTTTTTACCAGCTTTTGATTCAGCAATATGTTTATTGGCGGCAACTTCAACACCTTTAACAACATCTGACATTGTACCTGAACCATTTGATCTTAAAACTTTAATTGCAACTAAATTAGCTTTTTTAGAAACACCATAACTTTTAGAACCGATAGTACCAGCACAATGAGTTCCATGACCATTACCATCTTCATCGTAATCACCATCTGGAATTGTTGCACCCCAAGTAGCTCTACCTTCAAATTCTTTATGAGTAATTGAAACACCAGTATCAATAATATAAGATGTAACACCTTCACCAGCATCATCATCATATAAATATTGATTGAAATTGCTTAATGAAAGAGCATCTCTATTACTTATTCTAGCAAGACCCCAAGGAGCACCAACTTGGGTTGTAGCTTCATTTGAATGAACAACAGAATCCATTTCAACAACGGAAACATCAGGATTTCTTAATAGCATTTTGATAACTGAAGGAGTAAATTTACCAGAATAACCTAAAGTCAAACCATTAATATCAAAGGTATGTTTAATACCACCACCATTTTCAATAGAAAATTCAGCTAATTGATCAGTAGTTGATAAAGTAGATAAAGATTGACTAATTAAATCTTGAACCCATAATTGATGGAAATCGTAAGCATCTTTAGATAAACCATCTTTAAACATGATGATATAGGAATTTGGAATAAAAGATTCCATACCAATTAAAGGAGCAGCATCTTCTTCAGAAAGTAATTGGATAATAGGAACATCTGATTTGGTAATATCGGCTTCAACTGTGGTAGTAGTTAAAACGTCTTTAACTAAGTTAAATTGGATTGGTAAGTCATCGAAATTAGGGATGACTAAAGCATTAACAGCAGCTAATGAAGTTAAGATTGAGATTGCGACGGATTGGGATAACTTCATGATTATTTGTAAAGATTTAGAAAGAAAAAGAGGAAAAGAAAGGTATAACCAGGAAGGCAAAATGGAACTGATAAGAATAAGAATAAAAAATAAACCCAAGTGACACCACTGTTTCTTACGTAAGCGATAAGGGCACGTGATGGAGTCACGTGCGATGGTAGCAGAATTTATAATTTAATTTAATTTAATTTAATTTATTTAGTTTATACAATGTTTAATGTTTACTCATCTTCTCTTTTTGATTTCTTTCACTTTCTGTATCACTTCATTGTCGACATCTTCTTCCTTTTCAGCAGAGACAATATCCTTAACTTTATCATCATATTCATCAACATCACTATATTGTTCTTCTAATTCAATTTCATCTTCAATTGCTTGTTCATCAAATTCAGCTTCAATTTCTTCTTCTAATTCATCCTCATCATCTAACATTTCATCATCTTCATCATCACTAACATCTAATAATCCTGCATCATCTAATTCTTCAATATATTCAACATTTTCTTCAATTTCATCTTCATTCAATTCATCTTGTTCTTGTAAATTTTTAATCATATCTTTCTTTAATTCTAATCTATCTGTAACCATACCAATTTTACCTCTTAATTCCATTAATCTATTTAAATTTCTACTTTTTGAATTTAAAACACTAATTAAATTATTTAAATTATTATTTTTATTATTAATATGATTAATTAAATAATTTCCATGATAAATTAATATATTTTTAATCCAATAATTTAAATTCAATTGTCTATTACCATTTTTATTGATTCTTTCTGATAATCTATCTAATAATGTAACTATATGAATTGAATCCATTTTATAAATAGTATTTCTAATTATTGTTTCATCTTTATTATTTAAAACAGTTTCTAATAATGAATGATCATTTGATTTTAATGCTTGAATTAAAACAACTGTTAAAGTACCTGCATTTGCTTTCTTTTTAGTTTGTTTGTTGCTTATGGTTGTTGTATTTTGACTTTGTAATTGTAATCTTTCAGCTAATGATAAATCTTCATCTTCATCATCACTTTCTTCATCTCTATCTAAATCTCTAACATTATCACCAGATGAAACAATTGCATGACTTTCATTATAATGTTTAGCTGATGCAACATCATGACCAAATTTCAAATTTTGAAATGGTTTTAAATTTGGTTTTTCTTTTAATAATTCAATATTTTCATTAATGTTATATAATTTTTCATTATTATTATTACTATCAGTAATCCACCATTGTAAATGATGGAAAAATGGAATTGATGAATCTTCTAACCAAGTTAATATTAAATATTTATTATTTATTTTAATATCTTCAAAATTTAAACTTTCTTTAATTTGTTCAATTGGTCTATTAATTTTAATTGAATAATTTGAATTAATTGATTTTTTTAAATTTTTTCTTTTACTATATTTGGAAGAAGAATTGGTAGTAGTTGTAGTAGTAGATTTATCATTAAATGGATCATTAAAAATTTCAATATTACCTGAATCAGTTAATGCAACTAATAAATCAATTTTAAATTCATTTATTCTTAAATAATCAATTTTTAATATATTATTTTGAGTAACAAAGATTTTATAAATTGAATTTGTATTCAAATCTAAACAATTTATAAATCTATCATTTTTTGTAAATGATAATAAATATTGATTATTATTAATTAATTTAATTTGATCAATTTTATTAATATGATTTGAATTTAATTGATTAATTGAATTATCTTTTAATAAATATAATGAAGTTGAACTTAATATTAATTCAGATTCATTATTTAAATATTTAAAATCATTAAATGAAATATTATCTAATGATAAAGTTGAATTAATAAAATCATTTAAATTAATTGATTTAATTAATTCAAAAGATAAATCAAATTTATAAATTTTATTATTTAAATCTAATCCGAAAAAAGAATTTAAATTGAAATCATATTTAAATTGAATTAAATTTGAATTTAATTTAATAGTTTTTAAAATTTCATTAATTGATGGAGAATAAATATATAAAAAATTTGAATTTTCAAATAAAATTGAAATTAATTGATC
Organism: Ambrosiozyma neoplatypodis; assembly: GCA_030567495.1. NCBI lineage: Eukaryota > Fungi > Ascomycota > Pichiomycetes > Pichiales > Pichiaceae > Ambrosiozyma > Ambrosiozyma neoplatypodis. Next base: position 30,789 of record JAJLSG010000008.1, on the reverse strand, counting down.
TTCTAATAAAATTCCATCTAATTTTTGTTTTTTACTTGAATGAGTTGAAATAGTAGATGGGTTTATTGTATTTGGAATCCATTGTAAACTTGAAACTTTTAAACCTTTTTGTAATGGGAAAACAGTTGAAAAAGATTGTAATGAATTTGTAATATTATTTGTATTAGTTGAAGAATTTGAAGATTGAACTCTAACAACATGGGAATCTAAAGATACTATAACACTAGCAAAGAATTGTCCACTTGGATCGAACTGAGAAGAGACTAAAGACATGATATTATTATTTCTAAGTGTCTTTAAACTCTTTAAAATCAAACTAGGAATCCAATATCAACTAATTTTTCACCTATAGTAAATAAAAATAAAAAAAAAAAAAATTTCCTCAAGGCTGTGCTGCGCCGACCGACGCGTGAGATTCGGGCATCGACGCGCCTCTGAAAAATTTGAATTTGTTAAGAGAAATAGTCATATTAACTTGTGTTTTTTATTTACTGTTTGCTGTTCCTACTGAAATCATTAATCTACAACCATGTCTACTGATCAAAATGGGGTTGTGTTAGAAAACACTACCCGTAGAGATGCTTTAATCGATATCGAACTTAAATATAAAAAATTATGGGAAGAAGAAAAACCATTCGAAGTTAATGCTCCAACAAATGATGAAGTTCCTTATGGTACTCCATTAGAAGAATTACATGGAAAGTATGGTAAATATTTCACTTCCATGGCTTACCCTTATATGAACGGTGTCTTACATGCTGGTCATTGTTTTACTTATACTAAATCTGAATTTGCAACTGGTTTTGAAAGATTAAGAGGTAAAAAAGCTTTATTCCCATTAGGTTTCCATTGTACTGGTATGCCAATTTGTGCTGCTGCTGATAAATTAAAAAGAGAAATTGAATTATTTGGTAAAGATTTCTCAGGTTATTCAGCTGATTCTGTTCCTACTGAAACTGTTGAAGTTAAAAAAGAAGAAAAGAAACAAACTGATCCAACTAAATTCGTTGCTAAAAAGGCAAAAGTTGCTCAAAAAGCTGGTACTTCTAAATATCAATTTCAAATTATGCAACAATTAGGTATTCCAACTGATGAAATCCATTTATTTGCTGATCCTTATCATTGGTTATCTTTTTTCCCACATTTAGTTCAAAAAGATGTTAATTCTTTTGGTGGTAGAGTTGATTGGAGAAGATCAATGATTACAACTGATTTAAATCCTTACTATGATTCTTTTGTTAAATGGCAAATGAGAGCTTTAAAGAAATTAGATAAAATTAAATTTGGTGAAAGATATACAATTTATTCTGTTAAAGATGGTCAACCTTGTATGGATCATGATAGACAATCTGGTGAAGGTGTTTTACCACAAGAATATACTGGTATTAAAATTCAAATTACTGAATTTACTGATGATGCTTTAAATTTATTCAAATCTTCTAATTTTGATTTAACTGATAAAAAAGTTTATTTAGTTGCCGCTACTTTAAGACCTGAAACTATGTATGGTCAAACTTGTTGTTTTGTTTCACCAAAAATTAATTATGGTTTATTTGATGCTGGTAATGGTCAATATTATATCACAACTCATAGAGCTTTTAAAAATATGTCTTATCAAAAATTAACTCCAAAGAAAGGTCATTTTGATTCTGTTTTAGATATTCAAGGTCAATTTTTAATTGGTTCTAAAATTCATGCTCCATTAACTCCTCATAAAGAATTAAGAGTTTTACCTATGGAAACTGTTTTAGAAAATAAAGGTACTGGTGTTGTTACTTGTGTTCCATCAGATTCCCCTGATGATTATATTACAACTAGAGATTTATTCAATAAACCTGAATATTATAAAATTGAAAAAGATTGGGTTATTACTGAAATAATTCCAGTTGTTAAAACTGAAAAATATGGTGATAAATGTGCTGAATATTTAGTTAATGAATTGAAAATTAATTCACCAAAAGATACAAATCAATTAGCAAAAGCAAAAGAATTAGCTTATAAAGAAGGTTTCTATAATGGTACTTTAGTCATTGGTAAATATGCTGGTGAAAAAGTTGAAGTTGGTAAGAATAAGGTTAAACAAGATTTAATTGAATCTGGTGATGCATTTGTTTATAATGAACCAGAAAGTTTAATTATGTCTAGATCTGGTGATGAATGTATTGTCTCATTAGAAGATCAATGGTATTTAGATTATGGTGAACCAGTTTGGAGAGCTCAAGTTGAAGAAGCTTTACAAAATATGAAAACTTTCAATGAAGAAACCAAAAATGCTTTTGAAGGTGTTTTAGGATGGTTAAAGAATTGGGCAGTTTCAAGAACTTATGGTTTAGGTACTAGAATTCCATGGGATGAAAAATATTTAGTTGAATCATTATCTGATTCAACAATTTATCAAGCATTCTATACAGTTGCTCATTTATTACATTCTGATTTCTATGGTCAAGAAGTTGGTCCATTAAATATTAAATCAACTGATTTAACTGATGATACATGGGATTATATTTTCTCAAGAGTTGATGATTTACCAAAAGATACCTCAATTTCATTTGATAACTTACAATTATTAAGAAGAGAATTTGAATTTTTCTATCCATTAGATGCATCAATTTCAGGTAAAGATTTAATTCCAAATCATTTAACATTTTTCATTTATAATAATGTTGCATTATTCCCAAAGAAATTCTGGCCAGGTGGTATTAGATGTAATGGTCATTTATTATTAAATAATGCTAAGATGTCTAAATCAACAGGTAACTTCAGAACTTTATCACAATTAGTTGAAAAATTCGGTGCTGATTCAGCTAGAATTGCATTAGCTGATGGTGGTGATACAATCGAAGATGCCAATTTTGATGAAAGTAATGCAAATGCAGCCATTTTAAGATTATATAATATGAAAGAATGGATTGAAGATGTTATTAAGAATCAATCTACTTTAAGAACTGGTGAATATAATTTATTTGATAAATTATTTGATAATGAAATGAATTCATTAATTGAAGAAACTTATAAAAATTATGATGCAACATATTACAAAGCTGCTTTAAAAACAGGTTTATTTGATTATCAATATTCAAGAGATTATTATAGAGATGTTACATCAACTGAAGGTGAAGGTGGTATGCATAAAGATTTAGTTTTAAGATATATCGAAACTCAAGTTATTTTATTATCACCATTTGCACCACATTTCAGTGATTATGTTTATAGAGAAAAATTAGGTCATAAGACTTCAATTCATTTTGCTAAATGGCCTAAATTAACTAAACCAGTTTCACAATCTGAAACAGATGAATTAGAATATATTAGATCCTTATCAAGATCAATTAGAGAAACTGAAGGTTTATTAACTAAGAAGAAGAAAGGTGGTAAACCAGCAGATTTAGATAAAACTAAATCATCAAAATTATCATTATACATTTGTTCATCATTCCCAGACTGGCAAGAAAAATATGTTGAATTAGTTAGAAAATTATTTGAAAGTTCAACAATTAATGATATGTCAATAATTAAAAAAGAAATTACTAATAAACAAGAAATGAAAAAAGCAATGCCATTCATTAATGAATTGAAAAAACAATTAGTTACAAATTCATCAAAACCTGATAAAGTTTTCCATAGAGAATTATCATTTAATGAATTAGAAACTATTAAATCATCAATTAATATCTTAAAGAAATCAACTGCTTTAGTTCCAATTGCTGAAATTGAAGCTTTTGTCTTTGATAATGGATCTAAAAAAGGTTTAAATATTTTAACTGGTGAAGAAGTTGATATTCCAGGTTCAAAATCAATTGATAATGCTGTTCCTGGTCAACCTGCTGTTTCAATTAAAAACTTATAAATTTAACCTTTATGTTTTTTTAATCGATTTTTTTCTAGTATGTGTCTGTTCTATTTCTATTGCTTTTACTTTTACTTTTATTTTGATTAATTAGAGATTTTAATTTAAAAAAAAATTGTTTTTTTTTAAATTTATGTTAAAGTGTTAATTCCCCCTTTGTTTGAAACTTTCCACATTCATTTTTTATATTTATAATTTAATAATTTATAATTTACAGTTTTATATAACTTTTATTTAACATTAAAATTAATGTTTTAATTAAAGTATCATTTGTTTACATCAACTACTTTTTTTTATCTTGAATATAGTTCTGTGTTTTTATTAAAAAAAAAATAAGTATTATACGTAGATTTTATTAGATTAGATTAGATTAGATTAGATTAAACGTTAAAATTAAAATTAAAAATATTGATTAAAAAAAAGATAAAATAATGCAAAGAAGAGTTAGTTACACTACGTATATTAAAAGAATTATGGTATAGTAGTAGTATATCAAAATAAAATAAAATAAAAGGCGATGATAATTAGCCAATGCAAAGAAAGAGAATGATACAAAAAATAATCATAACAAACAAACAAACAAACAAATAATGATAATAATAATAATAATAATAATAACACCAAAATGGTTAACCCAGCAAAGAAGAAAAACAATAGATAAAGGAAAAAAATAATAAGAGAAATGGTAGTAAAACCACTATATAGAGAATTGAAGCAAAATAATAATAAGAAAGAAAAAAAATTATAGAAAATTCATCCATAAATAAATTATTTGAATAAATAAATAAATTAACCTAAATTATAGGATAAATTAAGGATATAATAATTAAATAAAAATGTTTGTGAAAATGATGACTCTTTTAAATATGATATGACAAGATGTGCATGATAAATGATTATAATTAATTTAAAACTTGAAATCCACGTTTTTTTAATTCATTAACAGTCCAAGCCCAATTACCTAAAGCGTATTCATCAGATGAAGCAACCCAACTTGGATCAGTTTCAACACCAAAAGTTGCAAAATATTTTCCATTATCAGTTGATTTATCTAAGTTATCACTCATACTGCATTTTAAAGTTGAATAAGACCCTTCTTCGTTTGAAACGCCAAAGAAAAAGCCAAATAATTGAAAAAATATCCAAAATAATGCACCAATAAATGGTAATCTTGTAAAATGACTAAATAAATTAGTATTCATAACAAAACCAGGATGAACAGAAACACATAAAATTGATGAATGTTTTCTTGAAATTGTTTTAGTCATATGAATTCCAGCAGTTTTTGCACTACCATATCTAAAAAATGTGAACACTATATTTGGTTTATATGGGAAATCGAAATTTAAACTAAATGGTAAAATAGCAAATCTATGACCAATTGAAGAAACATAAACGATTCTTGGATCTTTAACAATTGGTTCTTCCATTAAAGTTATTAATCTATCAGTTATTAAAAATGGAGAGATATAGTTAGTTTGCAATTGAATTTCAAAATCATCTTTTGTTTTTGAATAAGGAACAGCCATAATACCAGCATTATGAATTAATAAATTTAAATATTTTTCTCTTGTTTTAAATTCAACAACAGCATTAACAACCGATTTTAAATCTAATAAATCCAAATGAATAAATTTTAAATCACCTAAATGTTGTAAAGCTTTTTGTTTGTCATTTAATTTCAAAATTGATTTTAAAGCATGATCTTTAATATCTTGAAAAGCAGTTTCAGTTCTTTGTCTACTTCTACCACCAACATAAACAATAAAACCATGAATATAAAGATGTAAAACGGTATAGAAACCTATTCCACTATTACCTCCTGTAATAAAGCATATTCTTCTTTCTTTATCAGGATCAAGATAAGGCAATTCATCAGGATTAAAATCAGATGATGGTCTTGTTTCATTTGTAAAGAACATTGTATTATATAATTTGAATTGATATAAAAACAAGAACAAGAATGTTGATCACAAGTGTAAGATATATGATTTCTGAGACAATTTAATGGTCAAATGATTATAATAACTTCTCCTTTCAGCTTTTCAAACAATACTTTGTCCATATCATGATTGACTCTTTTAATTTAAAGCTTTAATTCTTCCTTTAAATTGATCGGTGTGTGGCGCAGTGCTCAGGGCGTGTGGTGGTGCGGGAGGCGCAGAGTGGGTGCAACATTTTGGGTGTCGTGGACTGTAGAAAAAAGAATAATAAAATTAATAATAACGAAGAAACAGCTGGAGGTTTTCTTTTCTATAGCTACATTTGTAATACTTAATTGAAGACTCTCGAGTATTGGTTCAATTTCTGTAAATTCAGATCCTTCTCCTTTAACTAATTAACGTATGAATTTCTGTCTCCTATTATAAAAAAATTAAGGCTATTTACATGCCATGTAATGATGTAAATTTAATACGTATATATTTAAAATAAATTTTGAATTTTCATTTTATATTGCCAAGTCTAGTACATAGGTACGTTGCTACCATGCATGCACTTTTAGTTTTAGTTACCGATGGATTTAGATCGACCCTTGGTTCTTAATTGGATAATTTTACAAATTTGGACTCAACTCCGATATCGATAAATCAAAACATTGTAGCCCTTTAATTTGGATATAAAAGTTAATTAAAAAATATATGCAAACTACGTACGTTTCATGTAAATATATACAGTACGTTAAGGGTTTTATTTTTGCTTAAAAAGGATATAGAATAAAAAAAAAGCATGAAATTAATGAAATGGAAGGAATTCATAAAGATTAAAAGTATATAACTTTAATCTATTTCATAATTAAATGGCTTCAATTAATTGGTTTACCCAAGAGTTGTTAAGAGATTGGTTGTATTTATGTGTCCCGGAGTTTGTTAATATATATAGCTATATAGAGAATATAATTTGTTAATTTAATTATATGTTAATTCCTTTATATATATATATATAGTTTCGTAATTTGCCCTTTAAATAAAAAGAAAATTGAAAGAAGTTTAACGAAAAACTTATGATTTGTTGAACTTAATTATTCAATATAATTATCATTGATTGGCTACATTGAATGTATCAGCCTTTGAATATAAACAACCTGTAGGGGGTTACTTTTTCTTTTTGAATAGTACATTAATTCTTATATAAGTAGGTGGTACTACGTACGTGGTGGATCGATGTATCAAAAAAGGGTCAAATTAAACGGTTTTGTGAATAATATGGAGATATGTATATTTGAATATCATACATTTGAATTACATAATTCATGATGAATTTATTTATTGAATTTATATATATTGAATCAATGAATATAATATGAGTTGAATTGAAATTTGAATCCCTAGATCATCATTTTCACTAAATTTTTAGCCAGCGTTAAAAAAAGTTAAACTTCTGACGTAGGTCCAGCCGTACGATCTAGGAGTCCGGTGCTCGTTTAATTTCGAATTTTCGATCGGTTTAAAAATTGTTTTAAATTAAACATGCAAATTATTAAAACATGTAAGAATTAACCAATTAAATTTAACGAAAATAAAAAAATTGAAAAAAAATCAAGTTATAATTATATAAGTCGATCAAATAAAAATCTAGAAATCTAGAAATTCGGAATCGGTCTGTCTAATTTAAAACATCTAAGAATTTAACCAATTATAAGAAAGCAAATTGTATAATTAAACTAAATTAAGTCAAGAAATTCGGAATCGGAGTACAGCTACGTATCGATCAATTTAAAATTTAAAATTTAAATTGTGGGGAGCACGATCGATGAACTATTTTTGTATTATAGGGGCCTTATAGGGCTTCTAAATCTATGTTTGTTGGATTAAAATTATTGAATTTTATTTGCTTCTTTATATGATGAAATCAATTAAAAGAAACTATAAGGAGGGATATTTAATGATTATAATGGATTCAACTTGGGTTGTTGTATTCAATTACTACGTACATGTGTTTCAATCGGAGAAAGGATATTTACATGAAAATTAATTAAGCATTTTCGATTGAATTTGATTGATTTTGAAGCAAGCTAGTCTCAAGCAACTTTCGGATTATATATTTTCATTAATTCTATATACTATATATTAATTAATTAATTTCAATTGAATTATATAATTCTTAATTTAAATTTAAAAATAACGCATGACCTTAATTAATTATAAGTACTCAATTAATATTAGAGGAAATGGATTTACATGTATCTTGATTCGGAAGAGTTCAACTCCGGTCATGATTAGAAATTTCAAATTTAGAACATATTATTAATTCAGTTGATTAAAACATTTATGACTATACACTGATTACTAAAAAGTCAGTAATAACTATGATGTTTGAGTATAGAATAAGAGAGTGAACGTGAAAATAAATTAAAGTAATTAAACACTATACGTCTACCAGAGACTGATGCATATAGCTAGTGAGCAATTCTAAGAGAAAAATCTTAAAATGCCCAATAGAATTGAATGATCCTTATTATATACCACCAGCATGGATGGAAATATATAGATGCAGTCTGTTAATTAATGATCGATCGAAGGAAAGGAAGTGAAAAAGGGATGATATCTGGAGGGCACGCTGTAGACTGGAGTGCGCCACCCAATACTACAGCTGCCCGGGGAGACCGACATAGAAAGAGTTCAGCACTTTACTGTACTCTTTCTTTCTGCTCTGCTTTTTGGCCCTTTTACTATCACTACTCTTCTTGCCCTCTGTCTCTCTATCTCACTCTCAGCAACTCCTACATCTCTCACCTGCTCTTCCTCGTATTATTACTGTAATACAGCTCTCACTTTATTACCTTAATTATTTATTTCATTTAAAAAAAATTTAATTTAACACGAATATCGGAACCAGAAACACAATTCCTATTCCTATTTCCTTATTCTTTTTCACTATGTCAAAAGATCAAATGGCTAAAGGTACAGATACTAAGTTAAAGAAGATAACATCATCATCTTCAACTAAATCAACTGCCTCCTTTACTGGCCCATCTGCTCCAGCTGGTACTAATACTGGAAGTGTACCAATACCAAAAAAATCTGCTTTAGTTAAAACTGATAAACCAAGACCTCATATTTGTCCAACTTGTACAAGAGCTTTTGCAAGATTAGAACATTTAAAAAGACATGAAAGATCCCATACAAATGAAAAACCTTTTCAATGTGCTGCTTGTGGTCGTTGCTTTGCAAGACGTGATTTGGTTTTAAGACATCAACAAAAATTACATTCTTCATTACCAACTAATAACAGAGCTAATGCTCCAAGAAGAGGTAAAGGTCCAAAAGTTGAACCAAAAGATGGTCAAATTGTTTCTGATTATTTAAATGATAATATCAATATAGTTAGTAATAATACAAGTAATCAATTACCATTACCATTAACAAATAAACATTTAATTAATGTTGTTCATTCAAATGATTCTACTCCTATTTATGATCCTAATTTCATTCCAAATTTCAGTATATCTCATCCTTTACAAAATCAACAACCTCTTCAACACCAACAACAGCAACACCCTCAACAGCCTCTACATCAGATCCATCATACCCCATATACTAATTTCTATTCTCCAACTCATTCTATATCTCCATCAAATTCAAATTCAATTCAATCTCCAAATAATACTTCAACATCAAATTATTCAAGACCTATTAAACAACAAAAAAGCTCAACTTCAACTGCTTCAAGTTTATCTCCAGTTAATGATGCTCATTTATCAAGACACACAAGTATAGATCAAACTGTTTCAATTGAAGATAATAATCATCGTCATCAACACCAACAACAACAACAATCACAACAACCACAACAACAAGATAATGAGAATGATGTTGATGACTTAGAGGTTGATAGTGACGACGATGAAGAAATGCATCATTCTTTAAAGCATACTCAACCAGTAAGTTTATTTGATGATAATAATGATAATAATAGTAATAATGATTTAAATCAAGACAATAAACATACATTTAGAGATATCAGACATAATTCATTTAGTGCTGCTGCTGCTTCTTCTTATACTGGTCATAATAATGATAACAATAATAATACTGATGATATTCAAAACCATGCTCCTCAACAAGTTAGTTTTTCATCACCTCAATTAATTCCACATCCACAAAAAAGTAATAATTTTACTTATATTGATTTTGAAAATTTGGATAGTTTAGATTTGTCTGAATTAGGTATTAATCTGGATTCAGCAATGATGAATCAAGTACAAATGCAACAACATCAAAAATTATTACAACAACAGCAACAACAACAACAACAACAGCAACGTCAACAACAACAACAACAACAACAACAGCAACATCAACAGCAACAACAACCAAGAGTTGAAACTCCATCTTTATTTGCTAGAAGACCTACGCCCAATCCAAATGATAATACTTCATCGATTCCATCTGCCGCTTCTTCAACTGGTACAACAACAATTGGTATAACAGCTCAATCTTCTCATACTCCTGATTCTTATCTTAATAAACAAATTAATGATGATTGGTTATCTGAATTTATTAATGCTCCAATTGAAAAAGAATTTCCAATTATGTCAAATCATATTGGTTTTACTGATTCACCAAATGGTAGTAGTAATTCTGAACATTCTCCTCCATCAATTAATAATATTAATAATAACAACAATGTTTCAAATATTCAAAATCATCATAGTAATAATTCAAATATTAATATTAATATTAATAATAGCAATATACTGGAACATGATTCACAAACTAATGATTTATCACAATTATTTAGATCAAGACAAATTGATCTGTTTAAACATATTTCAATTTCTCAACAAGATCAACAACCAACTGTTCCTGGTAGATGTTCTGAAAAAGTTCGATCTCATATAATGAATACATATAGTTTAAAAGTTTCACAATTTCCTCAATTAGATGATTTGAATCATTATTTAGCTTTATATGAAATTGAATTTAATAAATATTTCCCATTTATTCATATACCATCACTGGATGTTGAAAATAATTTAGATCAAGTTCCATTATTAATGTCAATGTCTGCAATTGGGGCACTCTATTCATTTCATGCTAGAAATTCTTCAACTTTGTTTAATTTTTCAAGATATTTAATTCATAGTTTTATGGAAAATCAATTAAAACATAATGGCTTCTCTGATGTGCCATTACATATAACTCAAGCTTTATTATTACATATGTTTTTAGGTATGTTTCATAATGATACTGAAGTTACTAAATTAACTTCAAGGCAATTAACTTCATTAGTTTCGTTAGTTAAAACAACAAGATTAGATAGACCTTTAGAACATTTTATTGTCCCACCTGATATTAATTCGGATATTATAAAATTAGCTTCAAATACTCAACAACATCAACAACAATTAAAACAAATTCATGATTATTTTATTTATTCACAATCTAGGATAAGAACTGTTCATTGTTTACATTATCTTTGTGTTTTATATGGTGCTTTAATTGGTGCACCAATTGAATTAAATCCAGAAGAAATTGATTGTGGTTCACCATGTCCAATTGAAGATTTATGGAAAGCTAGAACAATTAATGAATGGTTAAGTTTATTAAAAGATAAAAATTTAAAAATTGATTCTAAATTTTCTTTAATTCAATTAAGTAATGGTGTTAATTCATATAGAGATTTATGGAGAGATTTAAATAATCATACATTAGATAAAGAAATTGGTTTCAGATCTTTATTATCATTACTGATGTCATTAAATGGATATATTCATCAAGAAAGATTAGAATTAGAAAATTCAAACGATAAACCAGAAAGTTTAAAAGCAGCACATTGGAGAATGAATTCAAGAACTCATATTGAAACACTGTTAAAATCATGGGAATCTGGTTTTGTTAGAAATGGTGGTATATTAGTTCCAAGAGGTCAAAATGTTCATTCAATCAATCAATCACCTGCATTAAAATTAATTTTACCAATGCTATCATTTGCAAAAATTAGAAAATGTGTTTATATTTCTCCAGTCCTGAGTAAAGTTTGGATTAGAGATTGGAATTCAATGAATGAAGAAATGAAAAATTTAGGTAGAGATCCAGAAGCTTTAAGAGATGCAATTAATTATTCATTAGATATCATTAATTTATGGATTGAAATTATATCAATTACAAAAGATGCTGAAAAAACATCAGTTAGAACACCAATTTTCTTTTTAACATGCTTATTTACTTCAACTTTATTAATTTCTGAATATTTATACAACATTGAAGAATGGGCAATTCGTTTCCTTAAAAGTCCTGATAAGACAAATAACCTGACTACAGCTGATAGAGTTTTATGGCTTAGAACTGAAACAATTTTCAAGAAAGTTGAAAAAAATCTATTACCACAAGGTACAAATAATACATCATACTCTGAATTTTTAAGAATTCAAGCAAATGGTGCATTAGATGTTGATATATTAGATGATGGTATTGCTAGATTAGCTTTAGATACTGGTGATTTAACACCAATTGCTGAAATTATAATTAGTGGTAGATTATCATCAAGATGTTTATCATTAGGTGTCAGAATTTTAGCTGATGCTCCTGTTTGGCCAGTTGCTTTAGTTTTTGCTGAAGCTTTAAAAGCTAGAGCTACTGCAATTCATCATACTCAACAGAAATTTAGTCCTTCTTCAAATGGTTCAAATCCTGGTAGTGTTTAGGTTTAGGTGGTGTTTATTATTATTTATTATTTATTATTTTTGAATTATTGTTTGTTATTTAAAGAATCAATTAAGAGAATTAATCAATTTGAGTTTTTTGTTTTTTTGTTATTTTATTTTATTTGAATTTTATTATTCCTGTTGATTGAGCTATAAGTTTTATATGGATTTCTTTTACATTGCTTTTATTAATATTGCTATTACTATACTTTTTTGCTTTATTTTATTTTATTTTATTCAAACTATACAAATAAAGTTGTGAGTGGTCACAACTAAGTCTCTATTTTTTTTCATCTTTTTTTTCTCTTAATAGTATTTACTATTTTTATTTTATTATCTTTTTTATTATTTTTTTTGTGTTAATTTATTTACAGCTTTTTATTTTCTTTTATTTTATTTTAATTTAAAACGTTTTCTTTTTTTCTTTATAATTGTGTATATTTTCCTATTTGCTTTTATTATTATATCTGTTACCTTTTCTTTCATTTAAAACATATTATATTAAAGTAAATTGAAAACCCCATTAAATCAGCGCATCAGTACACCGTCATCAGCTCGTTCAAAAAAATTTAAATTTCCAATTACTCACTTAAAAAGTTCAAAAGTTATTAAGAAACTACTATTCATTCATATTCATTTCAAATATTAAAATTATAAGATTTAAATAATCACAAAAATTAGATAAAGATGCCACCAAAATCCAAAAAAATAAATGAATCAGATGAAGATGAACAGAAATTACAAGCAATTGTATTAACCGATTCATATCAAACTAGATTCATGCCATTAACATCAATTAAACCACGTTGTTTATTACCATTAGCCAATGTTCCATTAATTGAATATACATTGGAATTTTTAGCTCAATCTAATGCAGTTTCAGAAGTTTATCTTATGTGTTCATCACATGCTGAACAAATTCAAAATTATATTGATAATTCAAAATGGATTTCATTATCATCACCATTTAAAAAAATTCAAACTATAACATCATATGAATCAAGATCAGTTGGTGATGCTATGAGAGATATTGATGCTAGAGGTATTATAACTGGTGATTTTATTTTAATTTCAGGTGATGTTATAACCAATTTGGATTTAAATAAAGCTTTAAATTTACATAAGTTACGTAAATCTAGTGATAGAGATTATATTTGTACAATGATTTTAAAACAAGGTTCTGAATTACATCGTTCAAGATCATATATTGAACCATCATGCTTTATATTAGATAAAGAAACTAATAGATGTTTGTATTTTCAAGATATACCTCCTGTTGATGGTAATAAATCATCAGTTAATATTGATCCTGAAGTTTTAGAAGATGTTGGTGAATTTGTTATTAAAAATGATTTAATTGATTGTCATGTTGATATTTGTACAAATGTTGTTCCAACTATTTTTCAAGAAAATTTTGATTATCAATATTTAAGAAGTGATTGGGTTAAAGGTGTTTTAACAAGTGATTTATTAAAAAAAAATATTTATGCTTATATTACAACTGAAGATTATGCAGCAAGAGTTGAAAGTTGGCAAACATATGATGGAATTTCACAGGATGTTTTAGAAAGATGGGTTCATCCAATTGTTCCAGAAAGAAATTTATTAGATGATCAAACTTATACTTATGAATCACAACATATTTATAAAGAACATAATATTAAATTATCTCAAACAAGTAAATTACAATCAAGAGTTGTTATTGGATCAGATACATTTGTTGGTGATGGTACAATAATTGAAGGATCAGTAATTGGTAGAAAATGTTTTATTGGTAATAATGTTACTATATTTAATTCATATATTTGGGATGGAGCTAGAATTGAAGATGGTTGTATAGTATCACATTCTATTGTTGCTGCCAATGCTATAATTAAGGCTAATGCAATGTTAAATTCAGGTTCAGTTATTGGATTTGATGTTGTTATTGATGAAAATGTTGTTGTTCCTGCAGAAACTAAAATTATTAAAACTCCAATTAAAAAATTATCAGATAGTACAATATTTTTTGAAGATGATGAAACTAGTGATGAAAATAATGATTATGATGATAATGATGATGATGATATTGATTTTGAAGAAGAAAAAGAAAAATCTAAAAGAATTGAAGAAAATAAAATTAATGATCCATCAATTGTTGGACCAAATGGTGTTGGGTTTGAATATGAAGAAGATCAAACAAATGATGATGATGAAGGTATTAATAAAGGATATTCTGGTATTTTATATCAACTGGAAGAATTAAATATTTCTGATGTTTCAGTTGCATCAACAACTATTGGAGCACATCAATTATCAAATAAACGTAAAAAGAGAACACAATCATCAACATCAATGTATGTTTCTGAAGGTGAAGAAGAAGAAGAAGAGGATTTCAATAAGGAAGCTTTAGCAACATTAGAAAGAGCAATGGAAAATAACCATGATATTGATACAGCACTATTAGAATTAAATACATTAAGAATGAGTATGAATGTTACATATCATGAAGTTAGAGAATCTACAAGTAATGCATTAGTTTCAAGAGTTGATCATTTTATTGCAACACAAACATTAGGAGTTAAAGATGCAGTTGATAAGGTGTTTAAACAATGGTCATCATTATTTGAAAGACAAGTTTTTGAAGATTTGGATCAAGTTGATTTATTAATGATTTTACAAAAATTATGTTGTAAATTAAATGAAGAATATAAATCAATGGTTTTTCTACATATACTAGTTGAATTATATGATAAAGAAGTTATTGAAGAAGATAATATTTTCAAATGGTGGAATAGCGAAGAAAGTAAAGATAAAGAGATTGATTCAGTTAGAGATAAAGCTGAGAAATGGATTGAATGGTTAGAGCAAGCTGAGAGTGATAGTGAAGAAGAAGATGAAGAGTAGATAAGTAAATAGTAAATACTAGATAGTTTAATAAATAGTTACTCTGTACATGTGTACTCTGCATATACGCATTATCCAACCTGCACCCAGTTCCCAGGCCTCTCTGTAACACCACTACCATCACCACTACCATCTCCAACTACCTCCACCCCCCTAGAATCCCCTGAAACAACACAAACAACCAGAAACACCCATTCCAAGAGGCGAATCCTCAAATTCTCACCCTTTAAAATAAAAATCCCAGCGCTAAACAAAAATTTAAAAATTCGCTTCAACTTCAACAAATTTACTGAAAGTTGTGTTTCTGTTTCTGTTTCTGTTGTTGTTTTATCATTACTATCTCTTCCTATCCACATTCACATCACTTCCTCCTTCCTTATTTTACCTACTATCTCATCATGTCTTCCAATAACACCATAAAATGTGTCGTCGTCGGTGATGGTGCCGTCGGAAAGACATGTCTTTTGATCTCCTATACAAGCAACCAATTTCCTGAAGATTATGTTCCAACGGTTTTTGATAATTATGCTGTCACAGTCATGATAGGTGATGAACCTTTTACATTTGGTCTATTCGATACTGCTGGTCAAGAAGATTATGATAGACTAAGACCTTTATCCTATCCTCAAACTGATATCTTTTTAATTTGTTTCTCTGTTGTTGTTCCATCTTCATTTGATAACGTTAGAGAAAAATGGTTCCCTGAAATTTCTCATCATGCACCTCATGTTCCTTGTATAATAGTGGGTACTCAAATCGATTTAAGAGACGATTCTACATCTTTAGCCAATTTATCAAGACAGCATCAAAAACCAATCTCTCCTCAACAAGGTGAAAGATTAGCAAGAGAATTAAAAGCTGTTAAATATTCTGAATGTTCTGCTTTAACTCAAGTTGGTTTAAAAAATTTATTTGATGATGCCATTGTTGCAGCTTTAGAACCACCTGTTATCAAGAAAAGTAAGAAATGTACAATCTTATAAAATATATTTTACAATTTTACAATTTTTAAATTTTGATGGCAAAAAAAAAAATAATCCCAAAAAAAAACAAAAAAAAAAGAAAACGTTATTAAAAGATTTGAGAACTAAAGTAAATAAATGCTTTTCTTTTTTTTTTTGAAACTATCATTATTATATCTTATTATAACTCAGTTGTCTTGTGATGAGAAAGTAACAGCTAGATGTTTGATTATTTTCCATTATATTTTTATTTTATTTTATTTTATTTTTTTACTTGTTAATTGTTTTACACTGTTTTGTTTTGTATAGAGGTACTAGCTTTTCACTACTACTACATGCTTTTTATTAATCGCTTTTTTCTTCACTCTGTCCTGTCTTCTCTTATCTAACTCTATAACTCTCACCCACCTCCGCCTAATACGTGTTTGTGTTTCAGTGTACAGCGTGTTACGAGCCCCGTCGCTCGTTCGAATTTTCAACCGACGCGTACAGTACGTGGGTAAAAATATTTCAGAGACGAAGAAGATGATCTGGTTGGTTTGAATCACACTGATTATACTCTTCACTCTTATTAAACAATCATGTTTTCAACTGCTCGTTCTGATACCCTTTTCTTAGGAGGTCAAAAAGTTAGTGGTGACGAAATCCGTAATCAAAATGTGTTGGCCACTCAAGCTGTTGCAAATGTTGTTAAATCTTCTTTAGGTCCTGTTGGTTTAGATAAAATGTTAGTTGATGATATTGGTGATGTTGTGGTAACCAATGATGGTGCCACTATTTTATCTTTATTGGATGTTCAACATCCAGCTGGAAAAATTTTAGTTGAATTAGCTCAACAACAAGATAGAGAAGTTGGTGATGGTACAACATCTGTTGTTATATTTGCTTCTGAATTATTAAAAAGAGCTAATGAATTAGTCAAAAATAAAATACATCCAACTACCATTATAACAGGTTATAGATTAGCTTTAAAAGAAGCTATAAAATATATTCAAGATGTTTTATCTCAACCTGTTGATTCTTTAGGTAAACAAACTTTAATTAATATTGCTAAAACTTCAATGTCATCAAAAATTATAGGTCCTGATTCTGAATTTTTCAGTAAAATGGTTGTTGATGCAATGATTGCAGTTAAAACTACAAATTTAAAAGGTGAAACTAAATATCCTGTTAAAGCTGTTAATATTTTAAAAGCTCATGGTAAATCTGCTTTAGAATCTGTTTTAGTTAATGGTTATGCATTAAATTGTACTGTTGGTTCTCAAGCAATGGTTAAAAAAGTTGTTGGTGCTAAAATTGCTGTTATTGATATTAATTTACAAAAAGCTAGAATGGCAATGGGTGTTCAAATTAATATTGATGATCCTGAACAATTGGAAAATATTAGAAAAAGAGAATATGGTATTATTTTAGAAAGAGTTAAGAAAATTGTGGATTCTGGTGCTAATGTTGTTTTAACTACAAAAGGTATTGATGATTTATGTTTAAAAGCTTTTGTTGAAGCTAAAGTTATGGCTGTTAGACGTTGTAAAAAAGAAGATTTAAGAAGAATTGCAAGAGCAACAGGTGCTACATTAATTGGTAGTATGTCTAATTTAGATGGTGAAGAAACTTTTGAAAGTAGTTATTTAGGTCAAGCTGAAGAAGTTGTTCAAGAAAAATTCTCTGATGATGAATGTATTTTAATAAAAGGTACAAAAGCTCATTCTTCTTCATCAATTGTGCTAAGAGGTGCAAATGATTATTCATTAGATGAAATGGAAAGATCAATTCATGATTCTTTATCTGTTGTTAAAAGAACTTTAGAAAGTGGTGCAGTTGTTCCAGGTGGTGGTGCAGTTGAATCTGCTTTAAATATTTATTTAGAAAATTTTGCTACAACTGTTGGATCAAGAGAACAATTAGCAATTGCTGAATTTGCTAATGCTTTATTAGTTATTCCAAAAACTTTAGCTGTTAATGCAGCAAAAGATGCATCTGATTTAATAGCAAAATTAAGATCATATCATGCTGCTTCACAACAAGTTTCAAATGCTGATACAAAAAGAAAAAATTATAAAAATTATGGTTTAGATTTAATTAAAGGTAAAGTTGTTGATGAAATTTCTCATGGTGTTTTAGAACCAACTGTTTCAAAAATCAAATCATTAAAAAGTGCTTTAGAAGCTTGTATTGCAATTTTAAGAATTGATACAATGATTACTGTTGATCCTGAACCACCTAAAGAAGACCCTCATGCTGGTCATTGATACTTTGTATTTTTCATTTGATCATTTAATTCTTTATAGTTTTTCTCTGATATATAGGTAGTTTTTAATAAATTTAATTTTTTCCTAATAATTTTAAAATACATTTTTTTTTTTAGAAAAGTAAGATGAATATACACTGTGCTATATACACCTTAATTGTGGTCCTTATGGCATGCAATATTGCAATTTATATGATCAAATTAAGTAATTTCCTAACTGCAGATTCAACGCGGTTAATCCCCGTAATAATCGTATACACACTTTATAGACTAATGTTAGTGATTTTGCATGTTTTCTAGGGTCATTTGAAAATATCTCGTTTTCTAGTTACATGTAATTGATTTTTTTTATTTGAGTGAATTAATTTTGGTAGTCAGTTTGTTTTTTAAATTCCAAAATTTTAAAATTTGACCTTATAAGTATTTCACCTTCTCCTTTAACCAAATTAATATCATCTACTCTTACAAAACAGGTTCACCCTATAAATTTGAGATGTCCACCAACCGCCCCTACCTCGAGGATGAAAATGCTGTTTCTATCAGTTCTCTTACATCCGACGACCAAAGCTCTTCTTTTCATGATATAGACAGCTTACACAATGTTAATAGACCTCATCAAAGGGCTTTAACTAAAGCTAAGAGTATAACATCGCAATCATCTTCTGCTGCTTCAAGAATAGTTTCTATAAAGAAAACTGTTTCAAGAAATGTTGCATCTTTATATAATCAAATAAAAGATGATAATTTACAAACTGAACAAGAAGAATTACAAAGAAAACAAACTAGATTAGGTAGAGAATTAACAAATTTAGGTTTAGAAAATGCTATTAGAATTGCAACTTATAGATCAACACTTCCGAAAGAAGAACAAGCTCAAGCTGCTGAAAAACAATTGGAAAATGAAGAACTATCATCATCTGATAAAAAATATCCTCCAGTTGATAAAGGTTATGCTTGGATTATTTGTTTATCAGGTTTTTTACAATTATTTGCAACTTGGGGAGCCAATGCTAGTTATGGTGTTTTTTTAAGTTATTGGATGAATAATGATACTTTTAAAGGTGCTACATCTATGGATTATGCATTTATTGGTGGTATGGTTCTTTGTTTAGCACAAGCATTAGCTCCATTTGCATTAACACTTGCTTCAATATTTGGTATAAGAATTGCTATGACTATAGGTACTTGTTTAAATTTTGCTGGATATATTTTATGTTCATATGCTACTAATCTATGGGAACTTTATTGTACACAAGGTGTTATGGTTGGTATAGGTTTTGCTATATCGTTTAATCCTTGTATGTCTGTTCTTCCTGAATGGTTTGATAAGAATCGTGGAACAGCTACTGGTATTATGGTTTCTGCTTCTGGTATAGGTGGTGTTGCATTTTCATTAGCCGCTCAAAAATTAATTGATGAAACTTCTGATTATAAATGGTCTTTGAGAATGATTGCAATTATAAGTACAGCTTTGAATTTTGTTTGTGTTGTTATTACAAAAAATAGAATTCCAACAACTAGATTATTAAAATGGAAAGATATTAAATTAAGATTATCTGTTTTATTAAATAAAAAAGTTTTAAAAATATGGCCACTTTATTGTATTACATTATGGTTTAGTTTTATTATTTCATGTTATATTGTTACATTATTTTCATTATCAGCATTTTGTACATTTATTGGATTATCACAATCTGATGGTGCTCATGTTACAGCTATTTTTAATGGATGTCAAGCAATTGGTAGAATTGCAATTGGATTTTCAGCAGATAAAGTTGGAAGAGTTAATCTTAGTGTTGTATTAACTCTTGTTACAATGATTTTAGTCTTTGCTATGTTTATAAATACACAAACTTATGGTGTTGTTTTTGCATTTGCTGTTCTTGCTGGGTTAACATTTGGTATTGCATCAACTTTACATCAACCAGTTTTAGCAGATGCAGTTCCATTAGAACTTTTTCCAAGTGCTTGGTCATTTGAACAACTTGTTGGTGGTATATTTTGTTTATTCTGTGAAGTTATTGCATTAAAATTAAGATCAACTAATTCATCAAAACCATTTTTAAGAGCACAAATTTATGCTGGTTTTTTTGGATTAGGTGGATTAATTTTTGTTATACCAGTTAGAGAATATAAAGTTAGAAAGATACTTGAAAGAAGATTAGAACAAACTGAAGATGTGTTAGCTAATATTAATAATCTTGTTAATGAATCAGATTCTGAATCAGATCATGAAGAAAAAAATAATGAAAATGAAAATACATGTAATACTGTTAATAAAGAGATTCTTTATAAACGTAGAAAAGTTTACCAAAAGTTATTAAAATCTGGGGTTAAAGCATATTTCATAAGATTATTTTATCCTATAAAAGTTTAATTTATTTATATTTATTTGCATTTAGTTATAACTCAATTATTTATTGAAATAAATTCCGGATTATCGGACTTGATCCGAGATCCGGATGAGCCAAGGAAGGGCTGTAACACCACCCCTGCGGAATATCTCCGAAGCAGCAGTGGCGGATACTTCTCTTTTGGTCGAATGGCCGCTGCTAATTGAAATTAAACCCATATGGAGCAGCTATATAGATGATTCTTCTCTCCTGAAAAACTTATTTCCCTCAACTTCACGTCGTATAAAGAGGTACGTATAGACTAATTAAAGTAATGACTTTTTGCTCTTTTACTAGCTGGAATATATCCAAAATAGAGACAGATTCTAGCTGAATTATTTAATTTGAATTTAAATTATTTAAGGTCGATCAAAATTGGTTTGGTAGATACAACTTCTTCTTTCTGAATCTTATAATCTTACTAAAAAAACACCATGAATAACGATACTGATACTCTCTCAATATCTACATCATTTCAATCAGAAGTGGTATCTAATCCATCTTTCCATCCAACAAATCAATTTACAAAAGAAAAGGAAGAAGATGATGAAGAAAATCAAAGTATTCAAAGCTTTCATAAAATTAAAACCACATCAAGTATCACTTCAAAATTATCAAGAGTTAATACAATAAGCCGTGCTGTTTCTAAAAATGTTTTTGGTTTATATGAACAAATAAAAGATGATAATCTGCAAACTTATTACGATGAAGAAGAACAGAAGAAAACTAAATTAGGTAGAGAAATGACAAATATTGGTAAAGGTGGTGTTCAATATGTTGATTTAGATGAAGTTATTAGAATTAGAACTCACAAATCAGTTAAAAGAAATGAGTCAGATGGTGCCAATAATCGGACACCGAACTCGGATTCGCCGCTGAGCCAGGAAACTCAGAATTTTGAATCAAATGATCATAATCATGAATCAACAAGTGAAGAAGAATATGACGATGAAAGTAAATATCCACCTGTTGATAAAGGATACGCTTGGTTGATTTCATTATGTGCATTTTTTGGTTTATTTTCTACTTATGGTAGTTCAGGTGCTTATGGTGTTTATTTAAATTATTGGATTAATCATGAAACTTTTCCAGGTCAAACAAATGTTGATTTTGCATGGATTGGTGGGCTTTTAATTGGTTTTGGTGCTTTATTCTCATCTTTTGCTCAATTATCATCTTCAATTATTGGATTTAGATTAACTTTAGTTATTGGAACTATATTTGATTTTGCTGGTTATTTTCTTTGTTCATTTGCTACTAAATTATGGCAAGTTTATCTTACACAAGGTTTCTTAGTTGGCTGTGGTTTTGCCTTTGTTTTCAATCCTGCAATGACTTTAGTTCCAGAATGGTTTGATAAGAAGAGAGCTTTCGGATCTGGATTAGCAGTTTGTGCTTCTGGTGTTGGTGGTGTTGTTTTCTCTTTAGCTTCACAAAGTTTGATAGATACAACTGGATCCTATAAATGGTCTGTTAGAATGGTTGCTATAGTTTGTTTGGCTTGTAACTTAATTGTTGCAGCTCTAGGTAAGCATAGAAAGCCAGTTGCTTTAGATAGATCTTGGGAAGGTATTAAAGAAAAAATCAAAGTTTTATATGATCCACAAGTTTTATTTATGGCTAGATTTTATGAAATATCACTTTGGACTATGTTAATGTCAACTTGCTATAATGTCAGTTTATTTTCATTTGCTTCTTATTGTACTTCTGTTGGTTTAACTTCAAAACAAGGTTCTAATATCACAGCTATATTTAGTGGATGCCAAATTGCTGGAAGATTATCAATCGGTTATGCAGCTGATAAGTTAGGAAGAGTTAATATAGGGCTTTTACAAACATTAATCACTGGTATTTTAATTTTAGCATTTTGGACTAATGCCCAATCTTATGCAACCATGATTGGTTTTGCTGTTTTGTTATCATTTTGTTTACCTGTTGGATCAACTTTATCAGTTCCAATTCTAGCAGATTCAACACCAGTTGAATTATTTGGTTCTGCATATGCATTTTGTAATCTTTTCAATGGTGCATTAATGATTTTTTCTGAATATATTGCATTGAAATTAGAATCACCAGATTCATCAAATCCTTTTTTCCATTCACAAATTTATGCTGGTTGTTTAGCTTTAGGCGGATTTGTAATTTTGGTTCCTGTTAGACAATGGAAAATTAAACATAAGATTGAAGGTTGGTTAGAAAAAACTGAAGATCAATTAGCTTCATTAAACAATAACAACCAACATAATAATAATAACAATGATAACAATAACATTGAAAGTAATAACATTGAATCATTGATAAAACATAGAAGTGTTTATCAAAAGATGTTAAAACCTGGTATTTCAGGTTATTTATTTAGACTTTTTTACCCTATTAGGGCTTAATCGACACAATCGCAAAACATTAGTTTTTTTATTTATACACTTAATTAATTCATTCATATATTCATATATCTGGTTGATTTATTGGAAGTTGTTTGTAAATTGTAGTTTTCAGATAATTTTACGTAAGCACAGTCAAAATTTAGTGAGAACTTTTTGATGTGTCTGCTCTCATAAATGGGCCGCGCACTAATACAGATTTTCAATTCAATTCAATTTTTGATTGGAGTTATTGTTTTATTATATCAGTCAGTGTTCTATTGACACGTTTAGCTCTGTATTCGGTTGACTACTTTATTAAGTATAAAAAGAGGGGTTATACATAAGAGGTAAGACGATATTTGAGAACAAAAAGAGGACACGCCACAGGTTAAGGTCGTGTAGAGATCAGAAAAGTATATAGTAATTTAACACACCTCCCGATCTCTATACTACCTGAAAACAGCCATAAAAATAAAAACTCAAATAATAGTAATAATAAAAACACAATTTAAAAGGAAAGACATTAATTAATGATATTAATTAAGATAATAGTGAACTTGTAATAGCAACAAAGGTTGGAGTAGCAGCTGGTTTAGTTAATATATCAGAAACATTTTTAGCCGATTGAATATAATTAATTCTAATTTCTCTTTTAGAAACATAATTTCTTGTTAAATGGAAATAAGGAGCAATATGTCTAGTTGATAAACTTCTTGATTTATTTAAAGATAAATTTAATGCAGCCATGTTATCACCTATTAAATCACCAAAAGAACATTTGAAATTAATTTCTTGTAACAAATTCTTAAAATATAGATTAGATTTAGTACCAGTAGACATACTCATATATTCAGCTTCAGCGACAGAACCAGGAACAACTGTTGAAGTTTTAGAAGACCAAGATATTAAATTATTGTTTAAGAAAGTCATAACACCTGATTGTGAATATCTTAATGGATGATTTGAAAAATCAGCATCTGTAAATGTTCTAACTTGATTTTTAGTTAATGATGGGTATAATGTAATATGACCAAAATTAATTAAATCTTTTTCTTCAAATAATGAACTATCATATTTAGTATCCATAAATTGAAATTCTTTAGCTTCACAATTCATACTTTGATTTGTATAAGTTAAACCTTTATCTTTAGTTTGTAACAAATATTGAATAATTCTATAAGCACTTTTTAAATGAATTGTTCTTGGATTATTTAAAAATCTAGCTAAGAAACTAACATAGAAAGCAATATCAACTCTAACAGCATTTGCATTGAATAATAATATACCAATAATTTTTCTATATTTTTTATGTTCCTTTTCATCTAATAATGGATATGAAGTATCATAAGCTTGATTTTTGATTGAACCATCTAATGGAACTTTAATTGGTTTTTGTTGAACTGTTATATTAAAATCTCTTTGAACTTTATCTAAAGTATCTCTCATTGAAATCTTAATTGAGTTTCTAGAAGCAACATCAATTGACATACCTAAGAAGGTCTTTGGGGTACCTAAATCTTTAATTGTTAATTTGGATGATAATAATTTCTTTGTCTTGTCGACAAGATCTTGATTTTGTCCACAAACTAGTGCATCGTCGACATAAATTACAACCAGTACACCAGCTCGGTAGAACAAACACGGCTCTAACTCCGAACATTTAAATCCGCCATCTAATAATATTTTACTAAATGTATTGTAGAAAATTAATGGAGAGTTTTTGAGACCATACATAGCTTTGGTTAATTTCCATATCTTACCAGCAGGCACTTTAACACCATTTGGAGGCTCTAAATAGACATTGAAAGGTAAATCACCTGATAAAAATGCATTCTTAGCATCTAATTGATTCACTATATAACCATTCGAAGCACTTAATGATAAAATAAATCTTAAAGTTTCATAACTAACAACTGGAGAATATGTATCTAAATAATTCTCACCTTTCACTTGAGTGTAGCCTTTGGCGACAAGTCTAGCTTTAAATCTTTCAGAACCATCAGGTTCTAACTTCACCACAAAAACCCAACGACTTTTAATTGGTTTAATACCTTTTGGAACATCTTTAACATCAACTAATTCATAAACACAATTTTTATTAAAAGCATCTAATTCAGCTCTACAAGCATCTAACCATTGTTTAACTTGATCAGTTGTAAAAATATCTTTAAAATTCTTTGGAATCTTATATTTGGAATTAATTAAAATTTGAACAGATTCATAAACATCATTACCATCCCCCGGATCTAACAATAATTGAATTGATTTATAACCAGATCTAGTTAAAGTATGATTTGAACGTGGTCTAATAATAACATTATGTTTATCAAATTGTAAATCTTTAGGAACATCAATTAATTCAGAACCAGCATAAAATGTAGCAGTTCTATCAATTCTTCTAGATTTCTTTAAATTTAATGGAGAAATTTCTTCATCATCACTATCATAATCTAAATCTAAATCACGTTTACTACCAGAATGTGGAGATGGAAGTCTAACACTTGATGAAGGAGGAGCATCAAAATCAGGAAGAGGTGGATTTGGAATTGATTGAATTTTCTTTAATAATTGTTGTTTTTCATGATTAATTAATTTATTTTTAACTTTAGCTTTATTAGAATTAACAATTGATTTAATTGTAGGCTTATTAATTTTTGAAGTATTTTTAGTTTTTGATTTATCAGTTGATGAATTATCAGATAATTTTTGAGATTGTGAAGCATACGTATTAGCAGCACTTGAATCAGTACTTGTATCCATTTCATAAGAAGCAACAGAAGATGAATCAGTAATATTTTCAGTAGTCGTAACATCATTACTTGAATCATTAGTAGCAGCAAGTTGAGCACCAGATGTATCAGTAGCAGCAGCAGCAACATTAGAAGAAGCAGGAGCAGCAGTAGTACCAACATTAGATGAAGGAGCTTCAGATGGAGCACCAATAGTAGAAGGAGCACCAGGTGGTGTAACAGCAGCAGGAACTGGAGCATTTAAAGAACCAGTATTAACAACAGAAGAACCTGGAAGAGTATCACCAGGATTAGCAACATTAGCAACAATTGGAGGTTGAGCAGCATTTGCTTGAACATTAGAAGGTTGACCAATTGGATTAGGAATAATTGGAACTCTTTGATAAGAAACAGGTAATTCAAAAGGTCTAGCAATTGGAATTTGCATACCTGATTGATTAACATAAACAGCACCTCTTTCACCTATATTTGGGAAATATGGATTATATATAGGATAAGTTAAAATATTTCCTGAACCAACAGTATATGGAGGAATAGGATTATCAATTGGATTTAAATTAGCTGGATTTAAATTAACATTAACATTAGATTCATTAACATTATTTGCATTACCATTTGAAAAATTTGAATGACCAGCATCTAAATTTCCATTGGAATTTAAATTATGATTTGAAGGAACTGCAGTTTGATTGAAATCATTTGTATTAATTGGAGATCTAATATTATTATTTTGATTAAATTTAACTTGTTTTCCTTGTTGTTGTTGTTGTTGAGCCATTGAGGCGGCTTGTTGTGGTTGTTGATCAACTTGATTTGAATTTTGAGAACCATTATTAGTATCACTTGTTGAATTTGTTGTTGTTGTTGTTGTAGTTCTACTTGAAGTCTTCTCAGAAGGACGTGATGAAAGTTTAGTGAAGAGAGGGGAAGAGAAGTAAGAGTCATCAGAAGAATTAGGAAGTTCAGGTTCATCCGGTTCAATAATTGTTGAATCGCGAAGTAGGTGACTGAATTTATCAAGATCAACTGAACTTTCTTGATGAGAAGAATAATGTTTAAAAGGATAAATTGATGGAACCATTTTAAAATTGGCTGTTCTATAAATTTTACCATTTGATTGATTTAAGATAAATGCAATTTTACTAGTTTGATCATAACCTAAAAATATACCAACCATATGTTCTTCAAAAAATCTAGTTGATGTCATATAATCATAAGCAATAATTCTACATCCAAATGGAGCCAAATTTTTAACTAGTTTAATTGTACTTCTTAATATTTCCCAAGGAGATGGAGATGATTTTCTTGTTACATAATTATGAAGAAACACTGAATGTCTAATAGCAAAATTCCAATAATTAAGTGGAACATTAGAACCAAATAATAAATTTCTAGAATCTGTTTTCACTATACCATTACTTCTTTCAGCATTTCCATTTTGATAAGATGAATGTGGGCCAGAAGGTTCAATAGTATAACCTTCTGTTGATAAGTAAGATAAAAACGCTTTAGTTTTTAATTCATTGTCAGATCTTATAAAAACTATACATTTGTTTGTTAAGGATAACAAACGTTTAAAAACTTTTAAAATTTCGATTGATTTATTAGTCATTTCAGCTTTAGAATGTAACACTCTATGAACTATAAAACCACTTGCACGATCTGTACCAAGTAAAACATAGCAATCATTGATTGGACCAAACATATCTAAATGAATATATTCACCAACAACAGCAACTTTACCAGTTGAACCACCTTTATGAGTTTTAATAGAAGCTAGTTGACAATCACATTTAATTAACACATCTTGAATTTTATTATGAGATATATTTAAATTTTTAGTTCTTTGAAGTTCAATTTTAACTTTATCAGCAGACACGTGACCTAAATATTCATGAGTTGTTTTAATTAATTCATTAATTTCAGTATCATTTGAATCAAATGATTCTAAATTATATAAATGATCTTTGATTTCTAAAAACCATAATTTTCTATTTGGAACTCTATTTAATTTAAATAAAATTTTAGAATTTGAAGAATTGTAAACTGTACCACCATGACTATCTAAATCAATATGATAACCTTGATCGACTAATGTTGAACCAGTTAAAATGTTTGATGGTAATTCTTTAATATATAAAGCATTATAAATTGTAATACTAGGTAAATGTAAAGTACCAGCAGTTGTAACATGAATTGAACCAGAATCAGCAATTTGGACGTTCTTTGATGTAGAATGAATATCAGTAAGTAATGAAATATCATTTACAGCTTCTATAGTTGCACCCGTATCAAATAAAAACACAACTTCTTCTTCTTTACCTAACACTTTAGAAAATTCTTCAGTAAAACTTGCACCATCAGCTAAATAAATTGAATCATAAATTTCTTCAATATCTAATTCAGGAGTTGGAGGTCTCATGTCCATTAATAATGATAATTTTTCAGCATCAATTTCTTTAGTTTCTTTAGTATCTTTAGAACTTTTAATATCTTTTGATGATTTACCACCTTTAGTATAACCAGGTTTACCTGATTTTCTAGCTTTTGATCTACCTCTATTAGAACCAGAACCAGTACCAGAAGAACTACCACCAGCAGAAGAATCATCATCTTTCTTCTTATCTTTCTTTGATTTATCATCATCATCAGAATCTGATTTATCATCATCATCATCATCATCATCATCATCATCATCATTCTTTTTCTTTTTCTTATTTTTCTTCTTCTTAGATTCATCTGAATTAGAATCTTTCTTTTCTTTAGATTCATCTGAATTAAAATCTTTCTTTTCTTTCTTTTTCTTATTTTTCTTTCTTGAATTACCTTTTGAATTCATTGACATAACCTGATGACTTGAAGGTTTTGCACCTAAAGCAGAAGCAAAAGCACCTTTATATAAATCATTCACTTCTTTGTGACCATATAAAATATCTTTAACTGGTAATTCAGTTAATGATTTAAATGAATATACATCAGACATAGATTCAGACATTAGAAAATTATCATATTCAATTGCAGTAAGTTTAGTTATAGCTAAATATGGAGCAAATAGTTTAAAATCAGGAATATATAATGTTAACAAATCTAGTTCACTTTGAAATTTATTCTTTGGATAACTTGAATAATTTTCCATAAAAGATCTATATAAAACACCAATTGTACCAACTTGGACACACATGAATTCACGGTTTAAGTAAGCCAATTGTTTTAAACCATCATTTACTGGCATTTTGGACTTGATATCCCCAGGAATTTTAAAATAATTTTCAATTGCAATTCTAAATATCTGATCTAGTTTATTTCTGGTAAAGCTTAAATCAATTTCTTGATTGGCTTTATTTAATTTTAACAAATATTCATTTGAAATAGTATTATCAACTCCACCAATATTTAATAATTTTTCAACTGAATCAGGTTCACCTTCTAAATAAACATTTTGATTATTGGCCTGATCTGTTTCCATTTTATCTTCATCTTTTAAAAAGAATAATTTATCACATAACAAATCATACATTTCAGATTTAAAAATTGGTAAATAAGTTAAGCTAACCTTCTGTTTATTTTGTCTCCAATTTAAGACAGTTTGAAGAACAGTTTCACCAGGAGCACGAGCTAATGTGATATTTGTAGCAGTAACTTTAAAAGTTGGAAGTGATTGAGGTATTTCTTGAATTCTAAACTCTCGTAACTCTTTCATAGAGTTGAAAAGGTAATCGTAATAATACGTATTTTGCATAATTATTAAATTGTATAAGGATTTGATAAGGATTGTTTAAGGATTGAGTAAGGATTGAGTAAGGATTGAGTAAGGATAATGAGGGGTAACGAATAAGCCAACGGTCGTTTTTGAACGTAACTTTATTGATATAGTTTAAACTTGCAATAAAGATTAGAAATCTGTTTTATTATATCAGTCAGTGTTCTATTGACACGTTTAGCTCTGTATTCGGTTGACTACTTTATTAAGTATAAAAAGAGGGGTTATACATAAGAGGTAAGACGATATTTGAGAACAAAAAGAGGACACGCCACAGGTTAAGGTCGTGTAGAGATCAGAAAAGTATATAGTAATTTAACAGTTATTCATGATATTGAAGCTGACTTTGTTCAATAAGTATCATAGATGGGTCAATCATGAAAGAATTTTAGATGCTTGTTTTATTGGGTTTTTAACTAATTAATTATATTCATTCCATGATCTTTTTTTATAGATTAAATATTTATTCTTATATTATTTATTCTGTAATGTGAGCATGTGATATGATCACGTTACTCGCCTTTTAATCCGGAAAATGGGCCACTTCTCCTACATGTATTATACTTGAATTTATAACCTGTTCTTTATACTCTCTTATTTAGTTATTCTTATTCCTATTCTTATATAGAGACATTCAATCCTATTTTTATTTGACGTTTACCGAATTATACGACTTATTGAAGACACTCATTGGTGATACTATTATGGATTCACTACATGGGGGGTCAACTGTTGAAGTTATCCAAAAGACTATTATTGAATCACGTTATGATCAATTTTTACAAAGCTGTCTCTTATGTTATGAATATTGGTATTCAAAATATGTTATTCATGCTTTCCTATGGTCATTGATTAAATTATGGTGTTTAGCTAAATTCTTATTAATCTCTACCCCTGAATTAATCAACTGGTTATTTTTATTATTTACTAAAA